>SSSL01000530.1:0-17079 GCA_008086715.1 Sitobion miscanthi
TGCATAATAAAAAGAATAAATGTTTTTTTTTTCACGCTTTCAATACTTTATAATATATAGATGATATTTAACTAAGTATAATCAGTCATGTAATTTCCCTAAATAACATATTACTTCATTAATCCTCAGTAAATTGATTTATAGTTGATTGAATTTTGAAATATTTATTAGATTTACAGTTGTTAGAGCGAATAGGTTATATAATAAATACATATTTGAAAGTGTCTTCTTAATTTATATAAGCTCATAGTTGGACACTATTGTGTGAAGTAAGAATTAATTAATGATGTATCATTTAGGTTTAGAGTACGAAAATTATCTTATTTGTCCTCGCGTGTGGTCAGAGAGAGATTTATTATGTTACTCAACTCCTGTATCTATTTTTTGTCACTTCTCACCAGTATCATTTTTCTGGGTCTCCGTCATAAGATATATAGACCGGTTTGTATGTGTTTCTCACTCACATGTGTTTCTCGTATTTTTTTAATGATGCCGAACAGATATCGCTTCCATGCTTAATGAAACGGACATCTAATTTATTTTGCCCTCACCGGTCAGTTGAGGGTGTTTGTTTTGGGTTGGTTTGTGTTTTTTGTATTTATAAATGGTCGTTGAATTATCTCAATGGATTTTTATATCCGGGAGAACGATAAAAATACTTGAGTGGAGCGAAGAAAGGGTGGGGATAGTGTATTTTTATTCCCAGATGCCTTAAATGTTGCGGCATAGGGGACCGAGCCATTAAGTGAACCGTGTGGATGATGGGAATCCAGAGCAGTACACACTTGATTTCCCCATTGCAATATTACCGGAACAGCACATGGAGTTGTCGTTTGCGTCCCCCCGACCACCACTCTAGCTTATTTATCGCATAGATATTTAATATTTCCATGCACGCTTCTGAAATCGTTTGGTCTCTTTTCGTTCGTTCATTCTTTCTTTCTTTTTTTTGTGAAAAATATTTTTTTGTTTAATTAATTCTATATAGTATTAATTACTGTTAGTTTTTTCTCCACTGTATTTTTTTGCTTTTTAACTTGCCCAAAAATTTATTTGTGAAACTGGCCAATAATCTGAAATAATGATCAATCATAAAAAAGAGAAGTTAATGAACAAAACAAATGGGTTTTGATAGATATAGTTGTTTGAGTGTTATTCTACTTTATTAAACACGCCCAAACAAAATTTCCTTTAATAAGGAGGGTAATTTTAAATTAATTGCCTCGACTTTTGTAAAGAACGAGCTGATATTTGGGGGTTTCTTTTTTCCATATAATAATTTGCTAATTTTCGTGATTTTGTGTCACCGGATTGTGAAGATTTGAACTTTTTTTAATGCCATAAAATAAAAACTGTGACTAAGGATTTTAATTGTTTTCATTTACCTTTGGAAACACTAACCTAGTGTTGCCTTCTATGAAATTTTCAAGCTTTTTTACTCAAAATGATAAATTTTATTGAATTATAGAAAAAAAAAACTAAAAAAAATTGTCCGTAAACAGCTCAAATAAGTCAAAATATTTTGGAACATTTATGGTTTTATAGTATAAATAAAATTAAACAACAGTGAACATTTCAGATCTACGGTCAGTTGTTTTAATTAGTTAGCAACCAAAAACCAAATTCAATTTTGTGAAAAAACGATTTTGCGGTAAAATTCACGTTTTTCCTTAATTGTTCTTTTGTTTTCTTAGCGCTTTTGGTAAATTACTGGGAATTTTAATTTTGACACCTCCACCAATCTGCCACCAACGATATTCCCACTTCCAACCGAATAAATGATACTGAAGTTGAAATTTCGAAGCTAGTGTCGACCTACTTATCGTGTACACAGACACAAAAAAAAAATAAAAAAAATACCAAAAAAATAAAAAAAAAAAAAATAAAAAACACATCATGTGTAAAATCAATAAATTCATTGTTCCACTCAGAATCTAAAATAAAATGTGTTTATGTATGCTATATATCATTGTATGTATTAAGACTAGGATCTAATAATATATCATCATTGTATTTATGCTGATTTATATTTTTTTTTATAAATTATATAAATATACTTAATATTAACAAGTACCTATAGGTACATACCTCATATAATATATAACATTTCGTATTACACTATTTATTTAGATATGTAAATAAATATATTTATTTCTAGTGCCTAACATCACTGCTTTATTATTATTTTAAGAATTCAGTATTACTTAAATATAAATTAAATAACATATAAGGACTTATCTATTATGAATTATTATGTTTAAAAAAATGTTTACTTAAAACAAAACAAAATATATAGGTATAATATAACAAGATTTAGTAGGTATTACCATTGGCTATTGAGTATAATATATTGTCAATATATATTATATACTCAATGGTATTACACTATAATACGATCTATCAAGATCGTGAGTATATATTTTTTTAGTGCCTATTACAGCTTTATTATTACCTAGGCATTATTATCACGTTTATAAACTAAACTATAAATTATTAGTTATAACTAATGATGGTGAGATTGTTTTTTGAGCTCATAATTGAATTTGATCAGAATAATTATTAACTAATTCATATAAAATACAATTATGTAAGATCATTAAAAAAGGATAATTACCTAGAACTTTTGACAAAATTTGATGCATTTTCAGTGACTATTAATATTGTTTTATTCTGAATTTTAAATTCGTTGAGTACTTTGTCTATAGATTCAGCAATATTTTCACATGTGTGTCTTCCTATCATTCGTCTACATCCAAGTTCTTTCAAACATTTCCATAGGATTAATCCTATAGATATTAAATTCTGTGTATGATCTAAAATAATAAAAGATTATAACTTAACATAATATTATATGAAATAGAAAAATTTAACAGATACAAAATGTCCAAAATATTTACTGTACCACAATTATGGTAATGTTTGCAGTAATGCTCCAGCAGTCTGCTGTAATTCATACATATTTAATTATATCTAATTCACTGACCATTTGATTTATCATTTTATTGTATAAATATTAAACATCACGTATCAAGTGTCTCCATGATGCAGGCACTTTATTGAAGTAAAGCTTTCAGTTTGTATATTTGCTGTGCATGCTCAATAATGTAAAAAAAGTGAAAACACTGTGTCAATAATAGTGTTTTAAATTAGCCTTATCAAACTCAGCTTGATTTTTCTAACTTTTTGGCGTGCTTGGGTTTTTTGAATTTACTTTAAATCTCAACTTCACTTAGATTTCAGGTTTTTATGAGATATGATGTTAGAATCTGTTGTTCCTTTTCAATGACATTGTTCTATTCTGTTAAATCATTGGATGGCTTTAATCATGAAAAGAATGATAAATATATTATTTAGTAAATATTATGCCGAGAATATACTATAAGAATATTCTAAAACTTGTTAATTGTTTTATATAAACAACCAAAATCATTTTATCGCAAAATTATTTAAAAAATATTATAATTACATATAATTAATTTATTTTCTATAAACATTTTGACAAAATGTTTAAAGATCCATGATTCATCAATCATAAACTTAGTTACTGCACAATGGCATGAACAAATAAAAATATGAACATCTATTGCTTATTATGACTATGTTTTGAAAACAGGTTTTAAAATTTTATCTTACAAATCGAAAGTAGGTTACGAAAATCTTTGTATATAGTGTATATATATTTAAGGAAATCAGGCAATTTACTATTTCTTAAAATAGATATGTGCAACACATAAATTCGTACGTAATTTACAAAATAAATACTTTGATATGTTGATGTTTCTAAGTTTAATTTCGATGATTTACAAGTAGAAATTCGTTTTTTCTTTTGGACCATACATGAATGCATTTAAGATCAAATTATTTTTGTTTAAAATTAAATCGCTTGATGTAAATGTTCAAAATAATGAGTTATTTTGGGCGATAATTTTGGTAAAAAGTTAGATCATTACAGCTAGTGTTGATGCTGTTAGATTTTGTCACTACAAAAAATGATAAAAATAACGTAGGTATTACAATTGTCTTTTCACAAATGTAAGACATACTTTGTTCTGATGTTTGTGTATCACAATATATGAGGGTGTTTTGTTTGTAAATCACTATAAAGCAGTGGTACTTTATGTACCATTAAAACTAATGGAAAATGATACCTTTTTGCATTATTGTACATTTTAAAATGCAAAAAATATGGTTTTTTTATCTGGGTTTATAGGTACCTTCCTACTTAAAAATATATGGGTATGTTTAAAAAATTGCTATAAGTTATAAATGTAATTACCATTACATTTATTGAGCTTCAGTTAACTGACATTGGTTATAGAAAATGAGATGCAGAAAATTGCTTCAGTATTTTGACAATATTTCATTTTGGATTTCACCCTCTGTATAATTACCACTTCTTAATAAAGAATAATTGTTAACAATTGTGTTTTTTGTTGTTTTGTTTGTAGTAATATATACATACGCATAAATGTTAGGATAATATGGTTCCACAATGGTTCAAGACGACCCCAAAACTGATAAACAGTTTAATTTTACTTACGTACATTATCAGAATAACTAAATCTTTACAGTTTATGAATACAATTACTTGGATTAATATCAAAAAAAAAATTATGTGTACAACTTGGAAGAATTATCGTTCATGCTATGGCCCATAAGTTTTACAATCACCAAATTGCACAATAAATAATAAGTATTAGCAACTGATCTAGGATTAACTGTGTACTGTATCTGGCAAGAATAACTATAAAGTAGTTTGTAAGTCATAAATATAATTATAGTGGCACATATTAGCGACCAAAAACTAAAAAACTGCATGCTGTGTATATTGATTAATGGGTGCGAAATTTTCTCTTCTGATGTGAGTTCTTCAGCTGGTAGGGATGAAAACGTATTGAACTATAATTCGGTATATATCTATTAAAAAAATTGTGGATTTTCTCTATTAAATACGTATCGTTTTATCTCAAGTTAAGTTTAGGAGAGAAACAATACAATTTTTTTATATAAGTTGGATACATTATTAGGTGACCAGAACGACTATTTAGATAAAATTAAATATATTATCATTAGAGGAATAGGGATACACTTATCGGACGTACAGTCTCAATCCCCCCCACAAAGAAAATTCGCAAATTTCTTATTTAAATATTTTGTTTTATGTCATTTGTATTGAATTGGTGGTGGTTGATGGTTTTTAGATTTTTGTGTACGACACCAGTATTCGAGCAATACCGGAATTTTTTAATACTGAAGGGGGATGGCGACCACAGTCTTCCAGCCCCCCCATGTGTAAATATTAAGTATTCATATATTATTATACTGCAATATTTATTGTAACTCAATTTGTATGAATTGTATGAGCCATTATTTGGAATTTGTATGACACCTCCTCCGCGGAAGGAAAAATCGAAAAAACAAATTTTCCGTGTTCCCCCCCCGCCCCCCGGATTCGGAAATTTTCATTTTCTTACGCACCTATTTACTTTTAAACGTATTTGTATGACATTTGCCCATATGACAATTTTCGGTTATAGTTGTATGGACACCCCCTCTGCGAAAATCGAAGAATATAGATGAACCCATAATTCAATGGTATTGTAATAAAATTGTTATTTTTTTTTTAAATAAAAACCTGTTCTAGATGGTAAACCAGTATCTAGTAACTCATAACCTGGTGGTTGTAAAATCAAAACTTAACCTAGACTTATAATTAAAACTGGTTTTCAAAACCAAAATCGAACCCACAAATTTGGTTTTTAATTTTCGTGTTCTTGTATATTAATAATATTTTTTTAAATATAAATCTATATTATGTATAGAATATATTCCACACCGACATTTTAGAAATATAGTAGGTTTTGAGGCTTAATTATAAGGTTTTCTTACAACCATTTTTAAAAGCACTTTATATATTAGTATAATCAAATAGCCCATAGGTAGCTCAAACAGTCACAATATAAATAGTATAGACTGCAGCCGACAGTTGTTATACGAATGACTAGTATAGCAAATTAAATTAATCCTTTACGAAAATTACTTATATCGATATAAAAAGAGACACAATGTCGTAAAGCAAGAATCTAAAAATATTATTGACGAGATAAAAAATGTACGCAGTAATTAGTATATATATTTAAATATAAATACTAAAATTAATTAATAATCTTATCTATGTTTATTTTTCCAACACGAACCTCGCAGACCTATTTTACTTAATATATATATATATATATACAGTAGAAACCGTTTATATGATTGACACCGGTGTAATGACATACTGGGTGTAATGACCTTTAGATTGCAAGTAGTCCGGCAAAACTCCTATCTTGTATGTACTAATTTGTATCGATTATAATGACGTCTGTATAGTGACTATACGGATGTTATGAGTAGGGTTAGGATATTTATGCACTAAAAAAGTATGAATATGTATGCACTTATGCACTAAAAATCAACTAAATATGCATGAAAAATTGAAAAATATGCATTAAAAAATAAAGAAATTTTTGGACAAAAAATGCTATATGAACATTTATTATTATAGACAAATTGAAAAAACTGAAAAAATTAAATAAATATAAAAAAATTAAAAGAGTTGCATTGAATAATTAAAGTTTGTTTTAAATGTCCGCTGTAAATCTTCGTCTGTTTGGTGCTAATACGTTTTTGAATCTATTGAACAAAAAATCTCTATGTAAAAAAATTGTATTATTTAAATTATTATAATTTAATTTAGATTTATTATTATTTATTATAATTTATTATAATAAATTTAATTTAAATAATAATAGTCACCTGGAAAAAGCTCCTCTCAATCAACAGACGTAATTGGTGAAAACTTAAAAAAAACGAAATCCTCCGCAGTTAATTCCTCTTTCGATCCCCTCAATGATTTCAAGTTCTCCATTAAGTACTTTTCGAAATTTGACATACTGTTTTGAATCAACTGTTTTTCTCTAGAATCGTTTTAAATTTACTACATATTTCGTTGCCGATTTGTCCACCGGCTTTGTTAATGTTATCTGGTGTATTATTGACTATTGATATTGCCTCTGACAAAGCTGCCCAGATGATTCAAGGACGAGTTATATTGACTGATAAAACCCATAGTTTTGATTGAATGTATACTAAATTGCTTCTAAAGATGGATCATTCAAAAGCGTATGACATTTTTGTATGGACTACAGCATCTTCTGGATCCAGTTTATTAAAAACTTTGCGTATATCAGTAAGATGATCTGCATAATAAACAGCTGCATCCAACCAAGTTCCCCAGCGTGTTATTACAGGTGTTGGGGGAAGTGGCACTGCGGGTGCTTAAATATATCAAATACGTTCACGATAAAATACGAAACGTGCAATATACCGTACTCTACATCGGTCGTAGACAAGACGGAAACTAACTATACATTTTTAAACGTTCTGTTAAAATATCTGATAAAATTTTAATGACTCGCAGTTTTAAGATAAGTTTTGACTGTGGCAATTGACAAAGCTTATCGAAAATTCTATTTAAGTAGGTACCTTTATATTATTTACTCCGAATAGGTAAAACCATAATATTGATTCTCAACAGTAAATAAGTGATAAATGATAATATGTGAAATACAGATAATCAAACTTATATAAGATTCAGTAAAATATAAAATTACAGTGTTTTTCAGCATTTTGCATCGAAAACCGTCAAATATGCGCTTAAAAAACAGAAAAAACACAAATTATGCACTTTTTTAAAAAATGGTAAAATATGCATTATATGCAAATAAATTATGATATTTTGAATATAAATATCAAGAAACATATTTCTGTATAAGATGGATGCTATTGGACAACCTAAAAAAAATATGCAAAATCATAAACATCCTAACCCTAGACTTATGACGGTTATTTTTGATTATATTGGAAAAATATTTTATCTATAATGACTTGACTTAATCGAAGGTACTATTACAATACCGATAATTTCATCGTTATTTAGTCGTCAGTTTTATTTTATTTTATTTCTTCATTGATTAACCAACTCGAAGAACCTGAGGAAGACGATAATAGTGAAGAAGCTGATACTCCCGATGGAGATTTGTCTATTAATGCAGTGTTCAATGCAGCAAAGATGTTAGCAAATTATATGGCTCTGAATAACGTAAGTCCAAAGATAAATTTTGAAGAACTAGAAAAAAAAATAGAGCGTAATTTCTATACTAACAAGTTCAATCTAAAATAACAGATTCTTTAAATAAAATTGAACTAATTAATTTAAATGCATATGTGTGAACATAATTAAATGTTTTTTACTTATTTTATTACTTACTTTATTACTTTTTTCTATATTATACATTGCATAAATAAATACATAATAATAATAATATGTATTGAAGTTACAATTTTTTATTCGTCATTTTGGTTATAATGACAACCGGTTTTATGACCTATTTTCTTGGTCCCTTGAACGTCTTATAAACGGTTTCTACTGTATATATATAAAATATATTGTTGTAAGTATTTCGATGGCTAAGAGGCCAAAGTTGTACGTTCAATTTATTCTCAAAATCTTTTATAAGTCCATTGGGTTTATATGGGTCGTCTTTTTGATTCGGTAAAACATTATAGTCAATATCATAATTAAAACATGTTTTATTTATACTTTAATTTGTGTTTTTGGCGCAAGATTTTTTAGTGCACACATATAACAAGTAATAATTAATAATGTGACATACAATAAATAGTTTAACATAATCTAATATTAAGTGGACAAATAAACAAGTCCGGACTTGTTACTTTTGTCAAAAACAAGTCATTCAATTTTGGACTTGTATTATTTAAGAAAATATCGTCCGGACGTGTTATTTTTTCGAAAAACTATTTTTAATGTAAGCCGTTTTAATCGCTGATGATACGTCATAATATTATCATTTGTGACAATCGTAGTGTCATGTTGTGAATTTATTATAGGTATACATAATTATAAGATTTATTGTAAAATATTATTATTACATAAAACAATAAACAACACAATCAAAGAGCTAGATTTATAAGAACACGAAAACTAAATAGCCCAGTCGAATTAGATGAAAATAATGCTTCAGTTCGGAAAAATTCCATCCAGCTGAAATTTGGCATACACCTTTATAACGTCGTCATAAACAATGAGTTTATTTAAAAGGAACAGCATAATTAACGTTGGAAAAAAATTTTAAGACCTAAAAGTAACAATTATTTTTAATCTACAGAATATTTTACAAATAAATACACCGAAAAACAAAATTTATAACACAAATTTTTTGTAGAATAATTTAAAATCTTAAAACTGCACTCCTGTAAAATTTAGTGTTTTTGTAAACCTACTATATTTCTAAATGTACGTGGTGAATATATTCTATACATAAATATAAGATTTATATTTAAAAAAATTATTATTAAATAACAAGAACACAAAATTAAAACCAATTGTGGTTTCGATTTTGGTTTTGAAAACCAGTTTTAATATAAGTCTAGTTTAAGTTTTGTTTAATAACCAGGTTATGAGTTACTAGATACTGGTTAACCATTCATAGACAGGTTTTTATAAAAAAAAAAAATAAAAAAAAAATAAACATAATTTATTACAATACCATTGAATGATGGGTTCATAGATATTCTTCGATTTTTCCGCGGAGGGGGTGTCATACAAATTCCGAAAGGTCATCAATTCATAAAATAGCGTTTAAAAGTATGGCGTAGAAAAAATAAAAATTTCCAAATCGGGGGCGGGGACACGGGAAATTGGTTTTTTCGATTTTTCCGCGGGAGGGGTTTGTCATACAATTCCAATATGGTCATACAACTTCATACATTGAGTTACATAATATTTCAGTATAATATATATGAAACTTAATTATTTACACTATGGGGGGGGCTGGAGACCTGTGTCGCCAGCCCCCCTTCGGTATTTCCGGTATTGCTCGAATACTGGTGTCGTACAAATTCTAAAAACCATCAAACAAATTCATACAAATGACATACAAAATATTTAAATAGAAATTTTTGAGAATTTCTTTGGTGGGGGGTTGGAGACACGTACGTTATTAAAATGTATAAATATAATGGTATACATTACAAATCGATTAGAACAAGATTGGATAGGAATCGAATGTATAATAATATTGTGTTTTTACTTTTGTATATGTGTTTAATTTAATATTATTACTCATTAGTAAATTATTGTAACCATGATATATTTATAACCAATGATTTTGTTACAACTTGTAATATTATATTTTTCTTCGACGCACAAAAAACGATAATTTTACATTATTATAAATTATTATTTATTTCAGTACAGTAAACATATTAAAATAAAAATACAACCGAACTTAAAACAAAATGATACCTAATTATTATAATTGCAAGAACTCATTTCCGACTGATTAACATGGGAATCGTTAACCGAGCTGAGCCGAGCAGATAACGAAATAATGAGACTACGATTACATTAATAATAACTATATTAACCCCGAACCATTAATGTTAAGCATTTGTAACGAACCCAATAATATACATGCTATATTATTGTATTATATTATTGTGATCGTTTCGCGTAGGACATAATAAATAGCATAACACTAGGCTAATTAATCAACTCATATTATTATTATAATACGTCGTAGGACGTTAAGAGAAAACAAGACAGTCGTGAACTTAGAACTCTAATGGGGATAAATGAACTCACCTTTAAGAAAGCAACCAAGGGCTAGTCATATACGAATAATAGGAGAGTGGGCGACTACGATCAGACGGCCGAGCGTATACTCATAATTAGTTAAAACGCATTTCCAAATACACCTTGAGCTATAATCCTAAACGCCAATTTATCTAAATATTGACGGAAGGCCAAGGCATATAACATATATAGCGAAGATAATAAATAGGATGTGGTTTTCGGAATAAGCAGACGTGGGAACGTGTAGATAATAAATTTGAATCACATCCTGTGAAGTCCGAAGATATCGATAGACAAGGGGGGAAGTAGGAGATCAGGAGACCCTATAAAACCCGGCCGAAACGGCCTGTAAATCAGACGTGTTTCTCCATCGTACAAGCAAGCACCTTCACGATAGTCGGAACAACGAATTGTCAATTTGGACTTAGAATATTTTCACGAATAATAATTTAATAAAACAACTTAACTTTTCATCAAGTCTTATTATTTTTATCAACTTACCTGAAGAAATACTCAATCAACGGTCTTACTACCTGCAACTTTATAAGCTAAGCAATCAAGTCGATTGCTGGTTTATAACAGGTGCTTCCACGGAAAAAGAGGTGTTTATATTATATTATATATTAATAGAATTTATTGTAGATTTAATTAGCTTTTTAAAATTATTTTCCATCTACTCTTACCACTTAGTAACTTTTGTGAAAAAAAAAGGAATAATTGTTAAATTTCTTCATAGATATCAATTATTGAACTATCTTCTATCTAGTGAATATAATGTACATCTTGAACTAAAATTATATGTAAAAATAAATAACTATTATAATTATGTAAGAATTTAATAACTCAACGTTGTGTTTAGTAAGTTATTAGGATGTTCAACTTATTTAAAATTTAATTTTTGTGTTGTCAGGTAAATCGGATGAGTCTTGTCTTACATCGAAGATCCTTAATAGAAAGAAATCCTAGAATTAAACGACAGGTATATAATATTATATATTACCTTTATAAGTATTAACTACATGTAATTCATATTACAAACATTTTTTACATTAATTATCGAATAGGAATAATTATTTTTATTTTTATTTAGATCAAGTTTTTTTTACTACGCAGATTACACGAACACTACCATTTCAAGTTGTATGGAATATGTCATATCAATATAAGACAACTATTTAGTTTATCAAACAAAGTAATTGGTTATTTAGTAATTCAAATTTTGTTCAAATTGAATAAATAATAAATAAATATAGTCAATCAGTATGAGTGTCGATCTATTTATCGTAAGGCACTATCATTATAAAGGTCACCTTAAATCTTAGCGATATTAATGGTAATAATTTGTGAAATTATTAATTAATAAATTTCCGTTTTCTTTCATATTTTGTTGTTTCTTTTAAATATTTTTACTTCATATTTTGCTATACTTTTTTATTTTAAATATTTTTATTGCTTATTTAGTGATATTTAAGGTAATATTATGGCACACATTAATTTTGCAATTTTATGTGCTATAAACTCCCGACCCTGGACTTATTACTTATTAGTTACGGATTTTGTGAATTATCTAGATGACTATAATATTTATCTAGATGAGATAAAGTTATGTAGTTTTTATCTAGATAACCTATCTAAATAAATTTAGCTATTGTATAACACTGATTATACCAACAAAACACTCCACCAATAATATAGAATATTATTATATATTACATTAAATCACATCCACCCAGTAAACTATACTTTTTAATATTGTTTTATGAACAAAAATATAACTATCTATAATATAAAACCGAAATAGAAATCTGTGTTACGGGTTGGCTCCAAAACGGCTTGAGCCAATTTGGCTTATTCTTTTTTTGTCGTGTTCGTAATTGCCTGGACAAGGTTCTTATGAAAGAAAACTTTAAGAAAATCACAACAATATATCAGGAGACTTGTATTACATTTTCTCGCTTTTTTACCAAACAAATAAAATGTTATTGATATTTATAGAAAAAAAACTTAACAAAATGAAAACAGACAATGTTAGGAAACAGTTCAAAACAAATCAAAATATTTAGAAAATAGTTTTGCTTATTGAAAATGCAAATATAAACAAGAACAACCGGTGAACATTTCAAACTCCGTGTCCCCGGCCTTCCCAGTTTGGAATTTCAAAACAAAATCAACTTTATTAGTTTGTACTTCGTTTGAGCTGGTTTGTGATTTTAACCCCGTCGTTTGTGTTCCACCTCTTCCAAAGTTACCCAACTTTGAGTGTTGAGGGTTACAGTGTAATCACAGGTACTCCCCATTGTCTTGCGAATCCAGTGCTCGAATTGGAAAAAAAATTGAGGACGGACGCTGGTTTTAGTTCAAAAAACACCGTTCCATAGCTAATAAATTGTAAAGTAACCCGTTGTGAAAATTAAACAAAAAGTTCTCAAAAGTAGAATGTAGAAACACGTATACGGCGGCAATACAACCGAAATCACTTCAAAATTATTACACTTGCAGATAATAGATAAGGTAGACATGATATCTTTAATCGTGGTAGTGTACAACCAATGAAACCACCGCGGCGGTAATAATAACCGAAACAAAAAAATCCAATACACCGTTCAAAAGTAAGCATCCCCAGGGGTCAGAGGGGGACTCGTTTTTAGCGTTCCCCGCTTAATTAAATGAAGGGGGACGCTGAATCTATGAAAAAAATGAAAGCGGACTCCGTCCGCCTGCGTCCCCCCCCCAATTCGAGCACTGTGCGAATCTGATTAAAACTGTCCACATAATAAATTTTATATCTATGATGTTTAGATGTAAAACATTTGGTTTGCCAGAAAAACCTGGAAACATGTGGATTTGAAATTTTTTTTTAAGTTTGTGCTATTTCCGGAAAAAAATACTTGCGATCCAACAAATGGACTTACAGCCTAATACTAAAAATCTAATTGTGATACAGGTCGTACTTTAAATACATTCTATGTGTGTGTGTCAAGTATAATAAAAGGTACCTATATTTTAAAAGTTTTAAGTTCAAAGAGGCAAGAATAATATTATTAATCTAACTAATATGAGGGAACTCAGGATAAGTTGACGTGTTGCATAAGACATATGATGTGTTGTTTATTTAGTTAACATTTGTTTTATTATAAGATACTTGCTGAATTACCAAAGTAGAAGTAACCAAAAATGTATATTTTTAAGGACCTTGGTATAGACTTCAGTATCTGGTTAGTAACATACAATTTATAATGTCATTATAAATGTACCTATCAATTTATTATTTACTACAACAATGTTATAGAACCAACGTTATAAAATATATATATAAATCACTTTGAATAAAGAATAGTAAATATTAGTAATATCATAGGCTGACTGACCGTCTTCGTTTAGAATTGTTTTTCTTATACAATGATGTAGTGAGATAAAAATAATAGACCGGTGAGCAGTCGGGAAAGTGCAGATTAAGGCGACTAATTACAAAGGGCATGGAAAACTATGATGGTCAAGTATCGGCACTTGTATTACATTATTTTAGAAGATAATATGCAATATTGAACACATTTGTTGGAAATTAACTATTATACTTTAAGAATTTATAAAGAGTATAATAATATTATCATAGGAATTTATAGGTTACGAATTTATGATATAATATATTACAATTGTATCATTTGACTGAACGTTGCATGAAATTTATATATAGACCAAATTAAATTATAAATTATGGATGTTTTTCAATGTGCCTATCATTTATGTATCACCATTCGAAACTATTAAAATAAATTTAAATATAGTTATTACCCATAGGTTGGCCTTGTAAAAGTTATACAATCCACCATAAATTAATAAACATCGCAAGACATAAAACACTACTGATGTCTTATAATTGCTGTGGTTGTAATTTATACTACCAGCACCGAAAATCAAAAAACCTTTGTTAAAATTATTTAATACTCATAGGCGTGCGCGGACTCGTGGTTCCGGGGGTGCACACTAAAAATTAGGCCCCACAATAATTTTGAAAACAATTATAGATACAGACAAATGTTTTAAAGATATCAAATGCACTAAAAACATTTATTTTATTTTATTATTCATTCTAATAAATATTGCATAACAATTCGATCTTATAATGATAATCGACGTTTAAAAAGAACAACATTTTTGAATTCATCAATAATTTCATTAGTTTAATTTACACTTAATTAATAATTAGGGCCCTTGTCGTTTTTGGTGTAGGGTCCGGGGGTGCCCAGGCACCCCCGGCACCCCCGTGCGCACGCCTATGTTAATACTAATCTCACACTCATAATAATTTTTTTTACAACTTTAGTACAAATAAACTAATGGTCATAGCTAGTGTTTTAGTATTTATGGTGTATAATAATATTTTAAAATGAATACTAGGAAAAATCTTGAAAGTGAAAAACAAATATTTTTATTAATAGTGAAATTCTCAAGATATATTTAATACATTTCAAGAAGTATTCTAAGTAAAGATCTTATTAATAATATAATTGTAGTAAATACTTGATAAGTACATTTATAACAATATTATAATTGTGTATGTTAAATTAATATTTGTTTTTATTGAACACTGACACCATAAAATTTAGAATATTTTGGAAAGTGTGTACTTTACGTATACCTATTTGTATCAATTGTATAATAAAAACAATGCAACAAAAGGTGTCTATCAATCTTTATTAATATTAGTGTATTTTATGTTTGAATTGCTATAAAGTAATTGACTATTCGACAATGTTATTGTGTGTATAAAATATAATAATATATTTAATAAGTTTCAAGTTTCCATGAATAATATTTTTAAACTAATTAATTGAATAGAATTTCTAATGACTAATTAATTAACTAATTATTGTGATTATGCAGTCAAAATTCGAACTTCAGATGCTCATAAAAAATATTGTGGATTATGTAATTTTTTTAAATTAATGTAATAACAACTTATGAGGATTATTTTATTATTTTTTCACGTTTTTTGAGCATGTGAAAAAATATTTATCGATATCAATTTTAAAAGAATCATTTAAAAATATTGTATTTCTTCCGTATTTGCAGCTATACGAACATCTGAAATTAATATAAATAATAAATAATATATAATGTATTATTCACATTGACATATCCTGATATTGAAGACAATTGATAAGTCTGACAAGCAAATACGTGAGATGCTATTAACATATTTTGGGTTTTTTACAGGCATGTACTTACATCTATACTCTATACTATTATATAAAGAGGAGTTGTTAGTTACCATTGTTAAAGGTAATCTCTAGAACTACTGAACCGATTTCGAAAATTCTTTCACCAATAGAAAGCCACATTTTTGTGAGTATCATAGGCTAATTTAAAAAAAGAATTTATCACCCCCAGTAGGTGCTCAAACAGGAATTTTGAGATTTATGATAAAAATGTTTATTTATTAATGGTTGTATGGGTTATAGGAGTTGAGAATAATATTAATAATTAATAAATATACAAATTTTTTTTTTTATTTGAATATTAATGGAGCGTCTTAATCTCATTCGTTTCAATCCATAGCATAAGTTACGATCAGACAAGTACATCCACTTGCTTGGAGTCATCGCTACTGAAGGAGACGTGGCCTACATTGATCGTTTGACCATTCTCTCAGCTACTCATGTTGAAAGCCCACGCATCATGGATTCAATCGCGAATTGCAACGGAAGCAAGACTATGATCGAGATGATCTGGCTGAAAAAGTCGAACAGATGTGCCAAAAAAAACTTATTTACTCGATGATGGTCACATATTTGATCTTGGTGGTATTAAACGTAATTTTCAATATTTTCTTAAAATCCTGTCATATTTTTGACTCAAACCATCATCGAGTCAATAAGTTTCACCATATCTATTTAGTGTATAATTATTGGTATAGTTTTCCCTTGATTTTCGATTATGTTAAACAAAAGAGGAAGATGGTGTTTGGCTCTTTTACTCATAATTAAAACATACTGCAACAAGTAAAATTTGGTGCTTCTAACTCTGTATGAACAGCATAAGCTTCATCTAAATATTTTTTACCTACCAACATAAAATATTCTGAAAAAATAATAAAATCAAATATAAAAATATTATATAGTTACAATTGTTATTTAACTTCAAAAGTGGTTCTTTATCAACAGTACACTCAAAAAATTCATGGGAAACAATTGGTAACCGAAAGTATTCCATTAAGTCTGGTAAAAGTTTATTTCGAATTTCTCTATCATACGTGATCCATTTCATTAGAGATTTATACACCTACCTATTAATAATTAGAACATTTTTTGGTTTCGGTCAAGCCGTTTTGGAGGAGTTCAATAACAAATACTGTGGCACGACATTTTTATTTATCTTTA
>SSSL01000495.1:0-11090 GCA_008086715.1 Sitobion miscanthi
AATCATTTTATATACAAAAGTATACAAAAATCGTTGTACTTTTTATGAATATAGTCTAATATTTATATTTATGTACCTACGTCCTACCCCATAGAGCAATTTTTTTGTTTAAAAATGTAACTATTACATTATAATCACTTATACTATTAATGAAAAGTAAATTATAATATTATCATAAAAAAATGCTGTCACAGATATATATAATTGTTAGACTTACATGCTCCAATTTAAATTTTATAATCATTTTAATTGATAAATTATCGTAAATTGAATCAAGCATATACACACCTTATCCCTACGTAAAATTTGTCGAGGAAGGAATATAGAATTTCAAAAATCATTTTATATACAAGAGTATACAAAAATCGTTGTACTTTTTATGAATATAGTCTAATATTTATATTTATGTACCTACGTCCTACCCAGAGAGCAATTTTTTTGTTTAAAAATGTAACTATTACTTTATAATCACTTATACTATAAGAAAAAGTAAATTTGATAATATTATCATAAAAAAATGCTGTCTAGGATATATAAAGTTCATACTTACATGCTCCAATTTAAAGATTTTATAATCATTTTGATTGATAAATTATCGCAAATTGAATCAAGCATAACACACCTTATCCTACGTAAAATTTGACGGGGAAGGATTATATAATTTCAAAAATCATTTTATATAAAAAGTATACAAAAATCGTTGTACTTTTTATGAATATAGTCTAATATTTATATTTATGTACCTACGTCCTACCCCATAGAGCATTTTTTGTTTAAAAATGTAACTATTACATTATAATCACTTAAACTATCAGAAAAAAGTAAATTTGATAATATTATCATAAAAAAATGCTTTCACAGATATATATAATTGTCGGACTTACATGCTCCAATTTAAAGGTTTTATAATCATTTTGATTGCAAAATTATCGCGAATTGAATCAAGCATATACACACCTTATTCCTACGTAAAATTTAACAGGCATGTACTTTAGAATTTCAAAAATCATTTTATATACAAATGTATACAAAAATCGTTGCGCTTTTTATGAATATGGTTTAATACTTATCTTTATGTACCTACGTCCTACCCCAGAGAGCAATTTTTTGTTTAAAAATGTAACTATTACATTATAGTCACTTATACTATTACTAAAAAGTAAATTTATAAATATTATCATAAAAAAATGCTGTCTGGCATACATAAAAAATTTCATACATACATGCTCCAATTAAAAGATTTTATAATCATTTTGATTGAAAATTATCGCGAATTGAATCAAGCATATACACACCTTATTCCTACGTAAAATTTAACAGGCATGTACTTTAGAATTTCAAAAATCATTTTATATACAAATGTATACAAAAATCGTTGTATTTTTTATGAATATTGTCTAATACTTATCTTTATGTACCTACGTCCTACCCCATAGAGCAATTTTTTGTTTAAAAATGTAACTATTACAATATAATCACTTATACTATCAGTTAAAAGTAAATTTGATAATATTATCATAAAAAAATGCTGTCTAGGATATATAAAAGTTTCATACTTACATGCTCCAATTTAAAGATTTTATAATCATTTTGATTGCAAAATTATCGCGAATTGAATCAAGCATATACACACCTTATTCCTACGTAAAATTTAACAGGCATGTACTTTAGAATTTCAAAAATCATTTTATATACAAATGTATACAAAAATCGTTGTGCTTTTTATGAATATTGTCTAATACTTATCTTTATGTACCTACGTCCTACCCAGAGAGCATTTTTTTGTTTAAAAATGTAACTATTACATTATAATGACTTAAACTATCAGAAAAAAGTAAATTTGATAATATTATCATAAAAAAATGCTTTCACAGATATATATAATTGTCGGACTTACATGCTCCAATTTAAAGGTTTTATAATCATTTTGATTGCAAAATTATCGCGAATTGAATCAAGCATATACACACCTTATTCCTACGTAAAATTTAACAGGCATGTACTTTAGAATTTCAAAAATCATTTTATATACAAATGTATACAAAAATCGTTGTATTTTTTATGAATATTGTCTAATACTTATCTTTATGTACCTACGTCCTACCCCATAGAGCAATTTTTTGTTTAAAAATGTAACTATTACATTATAATCACTTATACTATATACTAAAAAGTAATTTAAAATATTATCATAAAAAATGCTGTCTGGCATACTATAAATTTCATACTACATGCTCCAATTAAAAGATTTTATAATCATTTTGATTGCAAAATTATCGCGAATTGAATCAAGCATATACACACCTTATTCCTACGTAAAATTTAACGGGCATGTACTTTAGAATTTCAAAAATCATTTTATATACAAATGTATACAAAAATCGTTGTACTTTTATGAATATTGTCTAATACTTATCTTTATGTACCTACGTCCTACCCCATAGAGCAATTTTTTGTTTAAAAATGTAACTATTACATTATAATCACTTATACTATCAGTAAAAGTAAATTTGATAATATTATCATAAAAAAATGCTGTCTTGCATACATAAAAATTTCATACATGCTCCAATTTAAAGCTTTTATAATCATTTTGATTGATAAATTATCGCGAATTGAATCAAGCATATACACACCTATTTCCCTACGTAAAATTTGTCGGGGAAGGAATATAGAATTTCAAAAATCATTTTATATACAAAAGTATACAAAAATCGTTGTACTTTTTATGAATATTGTCTAATACTTATCTTTATGTACTAACGTCCTACCCCAGAGAGCAATTTTTTGTTTAAAAATGTAACTATTACATTATAATCACTTATACTATTACTAAAAAGTAAATTTATAAATATTATCATAAAAAAATGCTGTCACAGATATGTATATAATTGTTAGACTTACATGCTCCAATTTAAGATTTTATAATCATTTTGATTGAAAAATTATCGCGAATTGAATCAAGCATATACACACCTTATTCCTACGTAAAATTTGACGGGGAAGGATTATATAAATTCAAAAATCATTTTATATACAAAAGTATACAAAAATCATTGTACTTTTTATGAATATAGTCTAATATTTATATTTATGTACCTACGTCCTTCCCCAGAGAGCAATTTTTTGTTTAAAAATGTAACTATTACGTTATAATCACTTATACTATCAGAAAAGAGTAAATTTGAAATATTATCATAAAAAAATGCTGTCTAGATATATAAAAGTTTCATACTTACATGCTCCAATTTAAAGCTTTTATAATCATTTTTGATAAAATATCGCGAATTGAATCAAGAATATACACACCTTATTCCTACGTAAATTTTAACAGGCATGTACTTTAGATTTCAAAAATCATTTTATATACAAATGTATACAAAATCGTTGTACTTTTTATGAATATTGTCTAATACTTATCTTTATGTACCTACGTCCTACCCCATAGAGCAATTTTTTTGTTTAAAAATGTACTATTACATATAAATCACTTATACTATTACTAAAAAGTAAATATTATAAATATTATCATAAAAAATGCTGTCTGGCATACATAAAAATTTCATACTCATGCTCCAATTAAATTTTATAATCATTTTGATTGCAAAATTCGCGAATTGAATCAAGCATATACAAACCCTTATTCCTACGTAAAATTTAACGGGCATGTACTTTAGAATTTCAAAAATCATTTTATATACAAATGTATACAAAAATCGTTGTCTTTTTATGAATATTGTCTAATACTTATCTTTATGTACCTACCTTCGTACCTACCTAGACCCCATAAGCAATTTTTTGTTTAAATATGTAACTATTACATTATAATCACTTATACTATTAGTAAATAGTAAATTTATTAATATTATCATAAAAAAATGCTGTCTTGCATACATAAAAATTTCATACATACATGCTCAATTTTAAGCTTTTATAATCATTTTTATTGATAAATTATCGCGAATTGAATCAAGCATATACACACCTTATCCCTACGTAAAATTTGACGGGGAAGGAATATATAAATTCAAAAATCATTTTATATAAAAAAATGTATACAATAATCGTTTTGCTTTTTATGAATATTGTCTAATACTTATCTTTATGTACTAACGTCCTACCCCAGAGAGCAATTTTTTGTTTAAAAATGTAACTATTACATTATAATCACTTATACTATTACTGAAAAGTAAATTTATAAATATTATAATAAAAAAATGCTGCCTGGCATACATAAAAATTTCATACATACATGCTCCAATTTTAATCTTTTATAATCATTTTTATTGATAAATTATCGCGAATTGAATCAAGCATATACACACCTTATTCCTACGTAAAATTTAACAGGCATGTACTTTAGAATTTCAAAAATCATTTTATATACAAATGTATACAAAAATCGTTGCGCTTTTTATGAATATGGTTTAATACTTATCTTTATGTACCTACGTCCTACCCCAGAGAGCAATTTTTTGTTTAAAAATGTAACTATTACATTATAGTCACTTATACTATTACTAAAAATTAAATTTATAAATATTATCATAAAAAAATGCTGTCTGGCATACATAAAAATTTCATACATACATGCTCCAATTAAAAGATTTTATAATCATTTTGATTGCAAATTATGCGAATTGAATCAAGCATATACACACCTTATTCCTACGTAAAATTTAACAGGCATGTACTTTAGAATTTCAAAATCATTTTATATACAAATGTATACAAAAATCGTTGTATTTTTTATGAATATTGTCTAATATTATCTTTATGTACCTACGTCCTACCCCATAAGAGCAATTTTTTGTTTAAAAATGTAACTATTACATTATAATCACTTATACTATCAGTAAAAAGTAAATTTGATAATATTATCATAAAAAAATGCTGTCTAGGATATATAAAAGTTTCATACTTACATGCTCCAATTTAAAGCTTTTATAATCATTTTGATTGATAAATTATCGCAAATTGAATCAAGCATAAACACACCATATTCCTACGTAAAATTTGACGGGGAAGGATTATATAAATTCAAAAATCATTTTATATACAAAAGTATACAAAAATCATTGTACTTTTTATGAATATAGTCTAATATTTATATTTATGTACCTACGTCCTACCCAGAGAGCAATTTTTGTTTAAAAATGTAACTATTACATTATAATGACTTAAACTATCAGAAAAAAGTAAATTTGATAATATTATCATAAAAAAATGCTTTCACAGATATATATAATTGTCGGACTTACATGCTCCAATTTAAAGGTTTTATAATCATTTTGATTGAAAAATTATCGCGAATTGAATCAAGCATATACACACCTTATTCCTACGTAAAATTTAACAGGCATGTACTTTAGAATTTCAAAAATCATTTTATATACAAATGTATACAAAAATCGTTGTACTTTTTATGAATATTGTCTAATACTTATCTTTATGTACCTACGTCCTACCCCAGAGAGCAATTTTTTGTTTAAAAATGTAACTATTACATTATAATCACTTATACTATTAATAAAAAGTAAATTTATAAATATTATCATAAAAAAATGCTGTCTGGCATATAAAAATTTCATACATACATGCTCCAATTTAAAGATTTTATAATCATTTTGATTGAAAAATTATCGCGAATTGAATCAAGCATATACACACCTTATTCCTACGTAAAATTTAACGGGAAGTACTTTAGAATTTCAAAAATCATTTTATATACAAATGTATACAAAAATCGTTGTACTTTTTATGAATATTGTCTAATACTTATCTTTATGTACCTACGTCCTACCCCAGAGAGCAATTTTTTGTTTAAAAATGTAACTATTACATTATAATCACTTATACTATTAGTAAAAAGTAAATTTATAATATTATCATAAAAAAATGCTGTCTTGCATACATAAAAATTTCATACATACATGCTCAATTTTAAGCTTTTATAATCATTTTTATTGATAAATTATCGCGAATTGAATCAAGCATATACACACCTTATCCCTACGTAAAATTTGACGGGGAAGGAATATATAAATTCAAAAATCATTTTATATAAAAAAATGTATACAATAATCGTTGTGCTTTTTATGAATATTGTCTAATACTTATCTTTATGTACCTACGTCCTACCCAGAGAGCAATTTTTTGTTTAAAAATGTAACTATTACATTATAATCACTTATACTATTACTAAAAAGTAAATTTATAAATATTATCATAAAAAAATGCTGTCACAGATATATATAATTGTTAGACTTACATGCTCCAATTTAAAGATTTTATAATCATTTTGATTGATAAATTATCGCGAATTGAATCAAGCATATACACACCTTATTCCTACGTAAAATTTGACGGGGAAGGAATATAGAATTCAAAAATCATTTTATATACAAAAGTATACAAAAATCGTTGTACTTTTTATGAATATTGTCTAATATTTATATTTATGTACCTACGTCCTTCCCCAGAGAGCAATTTTTTGTTTAAAAATGTAACTATTACATTATAATCACTTATACTATCAGTAAAAAGTAAATTTGATAATATTATCATAAAAAAATGCTGTCTAGGATATATAAAAGTTTCATACTTACATGCTCCAATTTAAAGCTTTTATAATCATTTTGATTGATAAATTATCGCGAATTGAATCAAGCATATACACACCTTATTCCTACGTAAAATTTGACGGGGAAGGATTTAGAATTCAAAAATCATTTTATATACAAAAGTATACAAAAATCGTTGTACTTTTTATGAATATTGTCTAATATTTATATTTATGTACCTACGTCCTACCCAGAGAGCAATTTTTTGTTTAAAAATGTAACTATTACATTATAATCACTTATACTATCAGAAAAAAGTAAATTTGATAATATTATCATAAAAAAATGCTTTCACAGATATATATAATTGTTAGACTTACATGCTCCAATTTAAAGATTTTATAATCATTTTGATTGAAAATTATCGCGAATTGAATCAAGCATATACACACCTTATCCCTACGTAAAATTTGTCGGGGAAGGAATATAGAATTTCAAAAATCATTTTATATACAAAAGTATACAAAAATCGTTGTACTTTTTATGAATATAGTCTAATATTTATATTTATGTACCTACGTCCTCCCCAGAGAGCAATTTTTTGTTTAAAAATGTAACTATTACATTATAATCACTTATACTATTACTAAAAAGTAAATTTATAAATATTATCATAAAAAAATGCTGTCTGGCATACATAAAAATTTCATACATACATGCTCCAATTTAAATCTTTTATAATCATTTTATTGATAAATTATCGCGAATTGAATCAAGCATATACACACCTTATTCCTACGTAAAATTTAACAGGCATGTACTTTAGAATTTCAAAAATCATTTTATATACAAATGTATACAAAAATCGTTGCGCTTTTATGAATTGTCTAATACTTATCTTTATGTACCTACGTCCTACCCCAGAGAGCAATTTTTTGTTTAAAAATGTAACTATTACATTATAATCACTTATACTATTACTAAAAAGTAAATTTATAAATATTATCATAAAAAAATGCTGTCTGGCATACATAAAAATTTCATACATACATGCTCCAATTAAAAGATTTTATAATCATTTTGATTGCAAAATTATCGCGAATTGAATCAAGCATATACACACCTTATTCCTACGTAAAATTTAACAGGCATGTACTTTAGAATTTCAAAAATCATTTTATATACAAATGTATACAAAAATCGTTGTATTTTTTATGAATATTGTCTAATACTTATCTTTATGTACCTACGTCCTACCCCATAGAGCAATTTTTTGTTTAAAAATGTAACTATTACATTATAATCACTATACTATTAGTAAAAAGTAAATTTATAAATATTATCATAAAAAATGCTGTCTTGCATACATAAAAATTTCATACATACATGCTCAATTTTAAGCTTTTATAATCATTTTTATTGATAAATTATCGCGAATTGAATCAAGCATATACACACCTTATCCCTACGTAAAATTTGACGGGGAAGGAATATAGAATTTCAAAAATCATTTTATATACAAAAGTATACAAAAATCGTTGTACTTTTTATGAATATAGTCTAATACTTATCTTTATGTACCTACGTCCTACCCCAGAGAGCATTTTTTTGTTTAAAAATGTAACTATTACATTATAATCACTTATACTATTAGTAAAAAGTAAATTTATAAATATTATCATAAAAAAATGCTGTCTGGCATACATAAAAATTTCATACATACATGCTCCAATTTTAAGCTTTTATAATCATTTTGATTGATAAATTATCGCGAATTGAATCAAGCATATACACACCTTATTCCTACGTAAAATTTAACAGGCATGTACTTTAGAATTTCAAAAATCATTTTATATACAAATGTATACAAAAATCGTTGTACTTTTTATGAATATTGTCTAATACTTATCTTTATGTACCTACGTCCTACCCCAGAGAGCAATTTTTTGTTTAAAAATGTAACTATTACATTATAATCACTTATACTATTACTAAAAAGTAAATTTATAAATATTATCATAAAAAAATGCTGTCTGGCATACATAAAAATTTCATACATACATGCTCCAATTAAAAGATTTTATAATCATTTTGATTGCAAAATTATCGCGAATTGAATCAAGCATATACACACCTTATTCCTACGTAAAATTTAACGGGCATGTACTTTAGAATTTCAAAAATCATTTTATATACAAATGTATACAAAAATCGTTGTACTTTTTATGAATATTGTCTAATACTTATCTTTATGTACCTACGTCCTACCCCATAGAGCAATTTTTTGTTTAAAAATGTAACTATTACATTATAATCACTTATACTATCAGTAAAAAGTAAATTTGATAATATTATCATAAAAAAATGCTGTCTAGGATATATAAAAGTTTCATACTTACATGCTCCAATTTAAAGCTTTTATAATCATTTTGATTGATAAATTATCGCAAATTGAATCAAGCATAAACACACCTTATTCCTACGTAAAATTTGACGGGGAAGGATTATATAAATTCAAAAATCATTTTATATACAAAAGTATACAAAAATCATTGTACTTTTTATGAATATAGTCTAATATTTATATTTATGTACCTACGTCCTACCCAGAGAGCAATTTTTTGTTTAAAAATGTAACTATTACGTTATAATCACTTATACTATCAGAAAAAAGTAAATTTGATAATATTATCATAAAAAAATGCTTTCACAGATATATATAATTGTTAGACTTACATGCTCCAATTTAAAGATTTTATAATCATTTTGATTGAAAAATTATCGCGAATTGAATCAAGCATATACACACCTTATCCCTACGTAAAATTTGTCGGGGAAGGAATATAGAATTTCAAAAATCATTTTATATACAAAAGTATACAAAAATCGTTGTACTTTTTATGAATATAGTCTAATATTTATATTTATGTACCTACGTCCTCCCCAGAGAGCAATTTTTTGTTTAAAAATGTAACTATTACATTATAATCACTTATACTATTAGTAAAAAGTAAATTATAATATTATCATAAAAAAATGCTGTCTTGCATACATAAAAATTTCATACATACATGCTCAATTTTAAGCTTTTATAATCATTTTTATTGATAAATTATCGCGAATTGAATCAAGCATATACACACCTTATTCCTACGTAAAATTTAACAGGCATGTACTTTAGAATTTCAAAAATCATTTTATATACAAATGTATACAAAAATCGTTGCGCTTTTTATGAATATGGTCTAATACTTATCTTTATGTACCTACGTCCTACCCCAGAGAGCAATTTTTTGTTTAAAAATGTAACTATTACATTATAGTCACTTATACTATTACTAAAAATTAAATTTATAAATATTATCATAAAAAAATGCTGTCTGGCATACATAAAAATTTCATACATACATGCTCCAATTTAAAGCTTTTATAATCATTTTGATTGATAAATTATCGCAAATTGAATCAAGCATAAACACACCATATTCCTACGTAAAATTTGACGGGGAAGGATTATATAAATTCAAAAATCATTTTATATACAAAAGTATACAAAAATCATTGTACTTTTTATGAATATAGTCTAATATTTATATTTATGTACCTACGTCCTACCCATAGAGCAATTTTTTGTTTAAAAATGTAACTATTACATTATAATCACTTATACTATTACTGAAAAGTAAATTTATAAATATTATCATAAAAAAATGCTGTCACAGATATGTATATAATTGTTAGACTTACATGCTCCAATTTAAAGATTTTATAATCATTTTTATTGATAAATTATCGCAAATTGAATCAAGCATATACACACCTTATCCCTACGTAAAATTTGTCGGGGAAGGAATATAGAATTTCAAAAATCATTTTATATACAAAAGTATACAAAAATCGTCGTACTTTTTATGAATATAGTCTAATATTTATATTTATGTACCTACGTCCTTCCCCAGAGAGCAATTTTTTGTTTAAAAATGTAACTATTACGTTATAATCACTTATACTATCAGAAAAAAGTAAATTTGATAATATTATCATAAAAAAATGCTGTCTTGCATACATAAAAATTTCATACATACATGCTCCAATTTAAAGATTTTATAATCATTTTGATTGATAAATTATCGCAAATTGAATCAAGCATAAACACACCATATTCCTACGTAAAATTTGACGGGGAAGGATTATATAAATTCAAAAATCATTTTATATACAAAAGTATACAAAAATCATTGTACTTTTTATGAATATAGTCTAATATTTATATTTATGTACCTACGTTCTACCCATAGAGCATTTTTTTGTTTAAAAATGTAACTATTACATTATAATCACTTAAACTATCAGAAAAAAGTAAATTTGATAATATTATCATAAAAAAATGCTTTCACAGATATATATAATTGTCAGACTTACATGCTCCAATTTAAAGGTTTTATAATCATTTTGATTGCAAAATTATCGCGAATTGAATCAAGCATATACACACCTTATTCCTACGTAAAATTTAACAGGCATGTA
>SSSL01000338.1:0-17156 GCA_008086715.1 Sitobion miscanthi
GTGATTATAAGGAACATTCAATTTAAACAGTGAGAATAATATTTTGGTAATAACCATGGACCTCTAATGGAAGTTTTTTTGTGTCAACACATGGCTGTCATCATTTAATACTATATGATTTTTATAGGTCGTCTATGAATAGTTAGTATAATGTAACTTAAGTGATGTTCTATAGTAGTCACATATGTGATTACCTTGTGCAGTTTTTAGGTAGTTTATAAAATATACAATAGAAGGCTTTATTGACTTCCTACAGTAATTACATTTTGATATCGCATATGTACCATCACTCAACCTAGCGTTTGGCATCCATGTCGCATCTCAGAGAAGTAAATAGGTACTTATTTGTAACTTCACAAGTATCAGTGGAATAGCTATGTGGTGACTTCTATTGCATGAGATTTCGCACACCGGGATATAAGTAATATTATGATCATAGAAATACATATTATGCGAGTGGAAAGGTTAAAATATATTAATATATTATTATCTTGTAAACGTATTGTGAATCGAAATTCTATGCTATACGTGTACAAGATAATATTTCATATTTTAACATTTCCACTCGCATAATAACTTTGAAAAAAGAAATATACATAGGTAGGTATAGGTTGAAAAAATGGAAAGAAGTCTTCGAGACACAATATAGGTAGGTACTCGAAACTATTTCAAGTACACCGCTCTATTATACAGAAATATCATTTATATGCACACATGTAAAATATAGGCATAATATTTAGATAATATTATAGTACCTAAGCTTATATAGACTATATATTACTATAGTAAGACTATAATAATAATATGTGCGTGCAGTTAAAATTATACCGTATAGAGTGTAGACACACTATTTACATCATTTTACGTAAATCATCGAGAATATACTATTTATTCTTTAATTTTAAGCTCCATGTCCCCCCCCCTCCCACCACTTTGGAATTTCGAAACAAAATTAACTCCAAAATAACTTTGGAATGAGTTGACCATAAACGACGGGATTAAAAGCACAAACGAATGGAGTTAATTTTGTTCCGAAATTCCAAAGTGGGGGGGGGGGCTGGCGACATGGAGCTTTAATTTTAAATATGATTTATTACTGCGTAGCTGCTGCTACAAAGTGTCTTATGACAACCGAAATTTCCGAGACTAAAAAAATGTTTGTTATGCAATGCTAAATCGAAACCACGGGTAATTCAATACCCCTCGAGGTGGAACTGATATAACATTATGGGCATATAATATAATAATATACTATTACGCAGTTACTGCAGTATTATATGCACGGCTCATTTTTTGTGTACAAATCACAGACGTTAACTTGCAAAAGAAATTCGTTTGGATATTGTTATATTTTACACGACATTATTACCTATGTGCAATTTAGGCTTAACACGACTATATTCAACAAGGGTGCCATTATTCTGCGTTATGCAGCAGCGAATAGTTTATAATTATCATGATATTAAAATACTTATATATTGTATTATACGAAATAATATTATACTATAAACTATAATATTGTGTTAGGCATATATAGGTAGCAGCTATGAGTGTATAATAGGACTGTAACCTACAAGCATAGTGGCCGTATTCGATGTAAATTTGAGTGCAAAATTGCGAACTCTCATCAAAGTTTCGCTCTCCTGTTTCGTCTGGAAGTTTCGTAAATGGGTACCTATTACTTATATAGTATTATGAGTTCCCTATATTATAGGTCTGAGTGACATTCATGAGCCGCAACGATTTGTAGTCGAAATCATATGCACGAATATTATAGTTTATAAGTGTATATCACAATATGTATATTAAATAGGAACAACTATTATATTGGTATAGTGTATATTAACTACCGTGTTATTGAAAATATATTTAATTTGCGTTCACCGTTTCCGTAAAAGCAAAAAATAAGCATTGATTTTCGTATCTATTAAAATTAATAAATTACCTATCTGGTTTTTAAAATGTACTTACCATATTATACGTCTACTGATTTTAAAACCAAAGTTGATAATATAAAACATGTTTTTATTAAATCAATAAACTGTTTACTAGTCTTTGAACCGTTTAAATCATGATTTAATAGAGTTTAAAACAAAATATGTAATTTATTATGTACAATTAATGTGTAAGTACATTATGATTACAAAAAAAAAAAAAAATGAATTGGTTTATAATCTATTAATTTATTATAATTTAAATAGGTATTTAACTTTTTTTTTTTTTTAAATTAATTTTTATAATTTTATAAATTCGTTAAGGGTCAAAAATGTATTTATTGTTATAAAAAAAATATTATATAGGAGTTTCAGGTAGGCACTTATAAGTTATAAGCTCATAAATTATATTTTTCTTTTTTTTTAATGTTGTTTTACACGTTTTAGAGAAAGACTATGTTTGATTAATTTAGTTGTTTAAAACATGTTATAAATATCTCAACTTTGTTTTAAACCATTCAATTCACAATAACCACGTAAGCTGATAGTTGTATAATACAAACGCCGTGGGATATTCCATTATAACTACAGTTTGTTGACATTAATAGTATACAATAGTATAAATTTATCAATTTAAAAACAATAAATGTAAGCATTGTGATATTTACTAGGTAAGAAAATATGATGGTCTTCACAACTCATAATTTATTAATATTCTCTTTGTGTTCATACTACACCTATATATTAAAATTAACTCTTAAAGTAGGTAATACCTTTCTTACATAATGAGGTTTTTTTTCATAACTTAACTATAGTATATCGTAATTTACAGAATCTAATGATTCCACTGACATGGACATAAACGTTTCCAAATCGTCATTAGTTAGAATATTTCGTAACCGATTTCGTATATGAATGTTATGTTTATTTTTAATTATATCTAAGATATATAACCCGAAAAATACACAAGTCAATATTGTTTTAATCCCCCATGGGATTCATGTTATTAAGACTCGACGGTATAAGTATACATTTTTACCTGCCTTTAATTGTGCGGTGTTGTCAGATTTGGTGTCAATAATACATTTTTAAATAATAGTTTTTAAAATAATCAAATAGTAATATAAGGGTTTTCTGCTATTACGCCGGGCGATAAGATAGATAGGAAACATTTAGGTAATAGTCAACAAAAAATTGAACGACAAATCTCGAGAGAGAGAATTGTAAGAGAAAAGCCGACGATAATATTTCTACCAGGACATTAAAAACTACACGAAATAAATAAATTTAAAATAATCAATAGTTTATATTAAATTTAAAAAAAAAAATTTTTTAATTGAATTCCCGATCAAAACATATTCAGAAATTATAAACTTGGTAACGTATTCTATAATAAACGTTCGCAATCGTTTAAAAAAAACAAATTCTCTGATAAGCGTCATTCATTCGCAGTCGTGTTAAAAAAAGGTAAAACTTTCGCAATCGTGTTGTATCCGACTAAAATAAAGTGATCAATTTAAACGGGGGGAAAGAGGGTGGGGCTATAGCTATAGCTATAGCTTATAACGTTTCGAGTACACGAAATATATTCTAGCTTATAAATGTACCTATAAAAAAATGTACAGAGGGGGCTATATCTCCTTCAGCCCCCTATCATTGTAGGCCCATGGTTAGATATAATTACTACCAGCCTTACTATTACAATATCATAGTATTTGATTAAAGGTCGCGATTATTACGTCGAAAATTGCCGTGTGTTACAATAATATTATTATTTCAGACATAATTTGGTAACGTTTTTGACGGGGAGGGGAGAATGGCTGACTGTCAATTGTTTTGCACTCATTGGTACAAAAACCAGTGGCTATGCTAGCCAATGACTTCATCGCGAACATTACAACGTAATTACGCATTTACACGTCATACCATAAAAATATAGTAATATAATATACAGTGATACCTGTATATAACGGACAGTCGTGGGACCAAAATAATTGTCTGTTCTAGACAGGTTTCAGTGTTTTAAAATCGCTAACATTACAATATAATAATATTATACGACACGCGTAACTATGATACACATAATTACTGTTCATACTATAATAATATAATATATGATCAAAGTAAAGACTTTAGAATCTATGCAATTGCATATAGGTACCTATGTATTATATAGTCCTACTAAAAAAAAATAGCATTCAAATACCTTGGAAAGTATAGATAGATAGATAAATAGATAGATAGATAATTAAAGCACGTAGTTTGATTTTAATAGTTTTGCATGGTCATATTAAAAAAGTTCTAAAGTTTTAACAAAATTAAAGTTGTTTACGTTGTCCGATTTTTATTCTGAAAAACCCGAACTCGCCAGAAAGTTGTCTATAGATCGTACGGAATTAAAACTTACATAATTTTAAACCGTAATTGATTAAAAATTGACTAAATTTTGCACCTAAAAAAAAAGCCATTGCGAGGCCCCTTAACGAAATGAATAATAATATCGTTAATGACCAAAACAAATGTATTTATTGACGCGTGGTATTACCGTTTTTTCATCACTGTACCCTATACTAAAGATCGACAGACGACGGTTTCTTAGAATAGGTATTTACTATATTGGGCAATGGGCATAATCAAGGGCAAAAATTATAAATTAACAGAGAAGGATTTTTTATATTTTATTTTTTATTTGAAAAATCCAAATTATTAAAATTCTCAGTTAATGCATTTGCATAATATTCGGCGACAAAACCGATAGAATCGTGTCAGGTCGAGTATTTATTCCATATGTATTAAGGCTCTGCATGGTCCGGTCTTGACTGGTCAGGACCGGACCAGACTGGACCCTAGTCCGGTTTTAGTCGGTCTTTTTATTTAAAAATAATGAATGGTCCAGTCTTCGTCGGTCCTTTAATTTTGGAAATTACATCAGTTCAGTTATGGTCCTATTCTCGTATCTACAATTAAACGTCGGAAGTATTAGGAAATAGAATTAGTATGATTTGTTATTATTATTTTTATTTTTCTCGGAATGACGGCCTCTATGTCAAATATCGTCGTTAATAGGTATTAGGTACTGTATACTGTATAGCAATAATATTTGTATTTTACTATTATTATTATTATTTTAATTAAACTACTGAGCGACTTCTGTGACTAATGAGTACTGAGTACTATCTAGTACCTAGTATGCAATAGCTATTAGCTAGGTAATTTATTATAAATTCTATAGTAATAAACTGAACGTCGCACGATGACTGTTGATATTAATTAATTTTGGGTTTACTGACATCATTCGTAAATCGTAATAACATATTTTATTATAAATATAGTATAGGCGATAGTCATAATATAATAATTAATAAACATCACCTAGCCGTCTAGTCTACTCCATATTCCCTACTTAAAATATTTAATTTTGAATTGGTACAGTAGTAAACACAATTTATTTTACTATTATTTAAATGTTATTTTACTATTATTTTAAATTGAACTATCAAGTATCAATTAATAATTATTTTAATATTAATTATTTTCATATTTATTTTATTTTAAATATGAAGAATTTAGCTAAAAAACGTATCTTATAGTAACTAGGTGCGGCACAGTAAAATCCATAATTTTTCTAGCATATTATAAATGTTATATATTTTAATATGAAATATGAAACATTTTTTTTTGTGATTATTATAATAAACGGTTAAAAGAAATTAAGTTGTACTTATTTTCCGATATTATAGGTACATATAACAATACATTATATGTACTTACCAACTGTATTAGTACAGTTATTCAGTATTTTTTATAAATATAGGTGTATTATAAATTGTAGGTAGATCGTAGATATGTTACGGTCAAAAGCCGAAATCGGGCAAACCTCAGAAATGCCCGGGCAAAACGCGAAATGCCCACAATCCTTGGGCAAATTGTCATATTTCGGCTTTTGACCGGGCATACCTAGTTATGACCAACCTCATTTGGGCAAAAACCGTAGCGTCTTAAATAACTTAACTAATATTAAATACAAATAAATAATAATCATAAAATATTGTACAGATATAATTGAATACACTTAAATAATAATAAAAATATAATGATATGAAGTACTCGTATAAAAATAAACATATAATAATATTAGGTACTCTTAATGTTAAAATAAATAATTGAATATAATAATAAAATAATAATATATTTGTTTATTGTTGTTTACATTTGCATCGTCTCGTAGTAGGTACACTTAGTTTTGCAAGAACAATAAATAAACCCTGTCCTCCAGTTAATGAATTTTGAGTACTAGCAGTCCTCAGTGGTATTTCGATATTCGGTAAATCACTGATACATATAATTGTACTATTTACACTACGGTTTTGCCATTACGATAAAAGTCAGTATACGGTTTTGCCCAAATGAGGTTTTATAAGAGTACCTAATATTATTATGTTATTTTTTTTTATACGAGTACTTAATATCATTATATATTTTTTATTATTTAAGTGTATTCAATTATATCTGTACAATTTTTTATGATTATTATTTATTTGTATTTAATATTAGTTAAGTTATTTAAGACGCTACGGTTTTTGCCAAATGAGGTTGGTCATAACTAGGTATGCCCGGTCAAAAGCCGAAATATGACAATTTGCCCAAGGATTGTGGGCAGTTCGCGTTTTGCCCGGGCATTTCTGAGGTTTGCCCGATTTCGGCTTTTGACCGTAACAGATACACCTACAAAATTATATGAAATACTACTAAATTAATTAATTAAAGTAATTATTCTTAAAAACAAATTTCATTTATATTAATATATTCTTTTTAGAAATAAGGTAACCCGATAATTTCCTCAATTCATATTTAGTTAAATATTATGTAATTATAATGTCTTTATTAATGTTAATATTCTCATATTGAGGTTCATGAAAAGTCACTAAACATTTTAGGAATCAATAGTGAGCTGATCCCTTTAACATGACATTTTATTGAATCATTAAATTACTACATTTTTCGTGCAACCCGGCATTAGTCTTAATCAAATGTTTCAATCTAAACCAGTCTCGGTATTGTTCTAAGAAGTAAAAGTAAAATCGGTCCGCACCAATCGATCTTGATTCTACGGTGAAATTTTTTTTAAATTTAATTAATGTAATTTTGGTCCTGATAAAAATATTATTTTTTTTAACAGTCCAGTATCAGTCTTTTTTAAAAATTTAAAAATAAAGCGGTCCGGTCCCAGTCTTTTTTAAAAATTTAAAAATAAAACGGTCCGGTCCCAGTCTTTTTCAACAGCCTAAAATAAATCAGTCTAGTCTCGATCCAGTTAAATTATTTTAATGATAGTCCAGTCCAGTCTTGGTCTTAATTAAATTAACTAGTCCGGTTTGGTCCAAAAAAATATGGACCAAGCAGAGCTCTAATATGTATGTCATATATCTGTGACGGTCGTTTGTCCATGAAATATACAACAATTATATAATATAATATGATTTATTACATAGTGTCTTATGGTAACCGACATTTCCTAGACTTTAAGTAAAAAAACGTTCGTTATGCAATGCTAACCCGAAATCGCGGATAATTCTATACCCCTCGAGGTGGAACTGATAACTTTATGTGCATACAATATAATAATATACTATTACGCAATTACCGCAGTATTATACGTACGGCTCATTTTTGGTGTATAAATCAGACGTCGACCTGCAAAAGAAATTCGTTTGCATGTATTATTATATTTTACATACAATTATTATGTGCAAAACATACATAACTGAACACGACTATTTTCAACAAGTGTGCCAATATTTTTATATTTGACCGTACATTAACGAGTTCTAATCGAACGTATCTCTTATTTAGTCGTAATTCAAAAACGAAAAATCGTAGATTCACTTTCAGGGGTGGGCTTGTCATTGTACTACATCGCGATTTCACTGTGGGACGATGTCATAATTAATCTTCAATAAATTTTCCTAAAAATAATCCGACGGAGGTTTGCTCTTATTTCCTTCGGTATTCTAAATCGTATATAGCAACGCTATCTACCTAGGAAATTAAGCAGCTGTCAGGGCCAGTTCTTCACGCACGCATTAGATTAGACGGCAGTAGATGGCGCTGCCAGTATCAAATCATGGATTTATAGACATTAATTTAAATACGAACTTGTTATTCAAAAAATATTATTTATCGAAACTTGAAACAATCTACTGTTACTTAAATCATAGTTTTCAATAGGTGCTCAGTGAAATTTTCCAAAGATTTATTAATTTAGACTTAGGTATAGGTATATTATGCTGTTTATATTAATATCAACTACCTATTTAAATCATTACTAATAGATACGTATATAGGAGAATAATCAACTATCGTACGAAAAGTGCTTCAGGTTAAAACGTAAAAGACACGACATGGTTACTAAAAAATGTATTTACTCGTAACGAATTATTATTTTATATGTATTTTAAAAAAGTAATTACTAATTAGGTTACAAATGTAAATCAAGCCATCTGGTTAAATTTGTTGTAATTTATGTATTGAAACACATATTTAAGTAATCAGGAGCTTTCATTAAAAAGTAAGTCTAGCGAAGATCGAGCGCGCGGCATAATGGTACGTGCATTAAAAATACACGGGTGACAATTTACGCAATGGTCAATGTCAATTATACCCGCTCAACTAGACTGTTCGTGAAATAATAATGCGTCTCTCCTGCGAGAACGCCGCGTGAGTCTCGTCACGAAGACATGGGCGAGGTTACGTCCAGCCGCGACGGCGGCGATACGGCGCATAACGACATCTAAATCGTATATGGCAGCGCTATCTAACTAGGAAATTAAGCAGCTGTCAGGGCCAGTTCTTCACGCACGCATTAGATTAGACGGCAGTAGATGACGCTGCCAATATCAAATCATAGATTTATAGACATTGCAGCATTAAGGGCGTCGGAGCCAGTGAGTTTTTTTAGTACAAAACCACGTCCTTACAGGAAAAACTCTCACGCGCTATATAATAGTTGGATTTTGTTAATTTTTTTTTTATTTAAAAGAAGAAGACAATTAACAGGTTGGATCAAATTCCGATTTTAAAAATTATAATTTTAGAAGCTAATAGTATATGCATTTGAATAATGCACAATATTTGTTATTTTTAAAACGTATTTTTCTACAACTATTTAAAGAAAAATAAACATTCAGCCTTTGATCTGACCGGAAAATTGTTTTCTTCTTTTAAATAAATATTACCTTAATTATAATGTTATGTTATAATTAAGGTAATAACTAAAATATAAAATATAATTTTTAAATAGTATAGAATTTCGGAAAATTGGAAAAACCAGCACCGACACCCTTAAGGGGAATGGAGCGTATCATGTTTTGAGTGCATGTAAATTTCACCAGTGACAAAATCATGTAAAATTGAGTTCATGTAAACTCCACCAGCGAAAAAAATCAAGTAACAGTATACACTATACAATTAATATAGTATACAGATTATTATTAAACAAAAAATCATAATTTTATAATAATAATTATCCTTATTAAATAACTATATGCAAAAAAATATAAAAAACTTAAAACTTAAAATAATAATTGTTCGAACAAACCATACAAATTGCAATGGCCAGTTTTATGCTAAAAAATAATGATCAATATATCAAAAAATATGTAAGTATGTTATATTATTATGACATTATATGTTATATAACTTATAACTTATAATATTTTGAACTGTGAATTAAAATTATGAGATACCATTTTTAGATATTCATACCATAAAGTCTAATATAAATCCATTATTAGAACTATTTAATATTTATAGCTTTCTCTAACACAATAATTTTTTTTTTCATTTTGAACATTTCCATTACCTTTTTATCTAACCGGTATTCTGGCGGAGTTTACAGTCACCACATGTTTTAAAAAGTAATATTCAGGCAATTAACATGACATGAATATTTGAGGTGACTTCAACTTCATGAACGTTTTTATATGTTTAAATATTTTTTGAAATTTATGAATTTATAAGCTTCTAGAATCTAGACTATATGCTCTTTAGGAATCCTTTTTTTGATTTAAAACCATATGTGCCCAGAACAAGTACAAATTTATATCAATTATTTCATGGGAATTTTCGGATATAACTAACTATATTACCTACCTTGTACAGTCAAAATGTTAATTATCGATATGAATATCAATGTCATTGCTCGGATCAAAAGCGTAAAGAATTAGTAAAATATTAATTTTTAATTCAAATAATATCAATTTAGATACATTTATCACTTTATTAGTAATATACAAAGTTAACAAATACTAAGCCGTGACAATGTAATATATTATATGGGTACTTTGATAAATTATAATAATTAATAATGTACAGAAAATAACTATATAATTTAACAAAATATATAAGTGAAGACATTTTAGGTACTGAATAATATTAAAACAGTATTAATGTATAGAAAATGAACAATACTATTCCAGTAGAAAACTCTACAATATATTCGTTTTTGAATACGCAGGCGTAAGATTCTAGGGTTCTGACACCCCCTGAAATTTCTTTTTTCTTCAAAAAATCTTATTTACCACCATTTTTATACACACCGATCAATTGATGGTCATTTTTAATAGATATGGTGTATCATCCATCGATTATTACCACGTTTATTACTGGCCGAAAAGGCTTTATAGATGACCAGGGTAAACACTGTAAATGTAGACTAGATTTGAGACTAACTATAAGTTTTTGTATAAAAATGTTTAGAAAAAAATAATGTAAATTTTTTACTCAGGTAAAACCCTAACCGAATTAAAATCCTGCGTACGCTATTGAATGTAATACAATGTTCCCCATAAGTTGTTATAATAGCAGTTGAAATATATTAAAAATACATTAAAGTCATGATTTATAGGTACAAGCATTTAAAGTTAAAATTTTTACAGAATTCATAATAATCTCGAAAATATGGAAACTACTTTGTAGTTAAAAATGTATAAAATGTTCAATTTTTATAGCCAAGGATTGAAAATTTAAAACAAGGTTTCTATTAAGTTATTAATTAACTATAAATCTATCAAATATATAAACACAGTTTTTTTTATATACATTTTAAATTCAAATTTCACGAAATTAAATATTTAAACGAAGAATAACGATTTTAGTTATTTTGTTGTAATTTAAATATATTATTCGTGGGTACTTGAAACTTTTAAAATCGTTAAGAACCACTATTATTTTAATATAGTATGCCTAGTGGTAAAAAGAATATTTCCGTATTGCAATTATGTGTAAGCTTTCATCGGATTTAAAGAATGTGCTAACCTTTTTGCGAATGCGTCGCATAATTTTATGTTACATATTCTTGCAAATTTAGTCGATTTTGATTTTTGAGCCATAATTCTTTATATATGGATTTTTTTTTTGATTTTGGACGGGTACACAAAGTTTTAAAATTCAATAGCCAGCGCTCAGCACGTAGTCTACACATGACACCATCAGATTTTGTTCTTTAAGGATTTGTTAAAAATCCTTATAATAGATCAAAATCAAATTAAAGCAGTTTAATCAAATGTACCAGTTAACAATTAAAAAAAAATATTTAGTATGTACTAACAAACGTACTCAATTTAGAATATTTTGTTTTGCATTTTATGAATTTTTTTGTTTTAGGAAGGTGTTTTTTAGAGTTTATTGGTCAATTTTTCGTTCTTTATTGGTTAAAAATCATTAAAAATATTTTTCTTAAAAAAGCTTGATAGATTTTTATAAGTTTTGTATTTTGAATTTTGAATTTATTTTTCATGATACATGTATAGTTTATGTTAGCAAGTGAATTTTTTAAATTTTAAAAGCATTTTTTAAAGTTATTCTGCATTAAATTCACAGCCATAATTATAACAATTTAGGAATCAAATTAAGTTTTTATATTTAGTTATATAATAATATGTTCAGTGAAACTTTTACGGTACAAAGTCGCATAGCCTCATGAGTAGGTACCTAACGAAAAAAATTCGTATTATGAAAAATTTCGTAAAATAGAATTAAATACATTTAGTTCTCAACAATTTAGAACATTTTAGAACGTTCATTGTATAGAAACTTCACTGTAATTATACCAGAAATATGTAATTATAGTGGTCACTTATTTTTCAAAATATTTAGGATGATGATATAATAACTGCTCTTAGTTTTTTGATGATTGAAAATTAATTGTAACATTCAAACATATAACCAGGAGATTGCCGTCGAACGTTTGGTTACATAAAGATTTTCTCAAACATATTTTTAAATATTTATTTTAAGTTCAACTTTGGACGAAATTAAATGGTATGACCAAGAATAACATTTTTAGTTATTTTGTTGTACTTAATTTAAAAATATTATTCGTTTGTACATGAAACTTCTCAAGTATATTGTAATATACAAATATGATAATAATAATTCAACATAACCAGCTACTTACCGTACTAATAATAAAAATAAAAATATAATATAAAATATCCTAGACAAAGAAAGTCTCCACTCAGAATAGTTAAAATTTTTTTATACCTAAGATACCTACTTATGAACATTTAATACAAGCAGGTTCCTCATAAGTAGTTATAATAGCAGTTATAATTTCTTTTTATAAGCGTTTAAAGTTCGGATTTTGACAAAATACGTATAAATCACAAAAATGTGCAAATATTTTGGAGTTAGAAATTCATGAAAATTTTTATTTTTAAATGAAAGATTTGCAAGTTTACTTGAAATAAAACAAGATTCCTCGACGTAAAAAGAACTGTCTTCTGGGGCGTCAAATAAAAATGTTTATGAGCATTCGAAGTTCAAATTTTTACAATATTGGATATTCATTCGATTTATCATCTGGCGATTTTCTTATTTTGTTGTAATTCAAAAACCAATAACCGTAGATAGGTCCTACTTGAAATTTACAACATGTGTTTATTTTTATAAATTCCCATACTTGATAATGTTTTGTTTCGTTTTGAGCTGTTTACGGCCATTTTCAAATTAAACTTTTTTTAGTATTTTTGCTATAATTGTCAATAAATATGATGTATTTGTTGGGTTAAGAAGCGTGAAAATTTAATACAAGTTTCCTAATATATTGTTACAATAGTAGTTGAAAAATTTAAAAATACATATGCACAATTTTTTTTTACAAGCATTTAATGTTTAAATTTTTATACGATTTATCTAGTTTAAAATTTAAAAATTATTTTGTAGTTAAAAATGTATAAAATCTTAACTTTTATAGCTAAGAATTGGAAATTTAAAACAAGGTTCCACGTAAACAGTTTATATATAAATTACTTTATTCACAATAATATCATCAAATATACCTACTATAGTTGACTGACTGACCGTCGTCGCTTAGAATAGTTTTTTGTATAAAATGATTTTATATCATAGTTTGACAAAATTCACCAAAATCTCGTACATATTCAAATTATTATTCAAATTAAATTTTTAAGAGCGTTTGAAATTCATATTATTACAACATTTGATATTTACTCGATTTATCATGTTACGATTTTCTTATTTTGTTGTAATTAAAAACGAATGACTGTAGATACCTACTGTAGTAACCTACTAGGTACATATTATAAGACTAATGCAAGTAAAAAATACAAAAATACACAATACCTATAATAGGGAGGTAATAATATTATAATTTAGAAAAAATATGTTATGTATTAAAGTCTGATTATTTGCCCAGTAAAGGCTTGAAACAGCTGAACCGATTTTGATGGGTTACAGATGAATTAATATTAACCAGGGAAAAGTCGGTCAATATAACTATCTTATTATGTTAAACACCATTAGCTATTAGGTATACGTTTGTACACATTTAAATACGTGTACAAAATAAACACTAAGTTCTAATAGAACCTACGAAAATAATTTCTGCCTAATATTCACAAAATTAATAATTATTCAAATTCCTATACCGGCTATAACCCAAATTTACATAATAACCAATACACTAACTAGTAACTAGTTTATGTTGTTGAGATATTGAATAAATATAGGCATAATAAACAATTTGAAAACTATATTTCATATTTATTATATATATATAATATATATAGGTAATTCAGGTAATTATTATTAATTATTATTGGGATATCAATTATTATTCTAGAATTCTGTAAATTGTTAATAAAATGTTATTAGTTTTAATTTTTTTTTTAAATGTAGTTACTAAACGCAATGTGTGATTTTTGGAATAATTTAACCTTCCGAAAGTTCGTATTCACGCGTATATATTCCTTAATAAACACGTACTGATCGACATACTTCAATACATATTTTAAATAGGTAAGTGGAATACTGGTTTTGTAATTTATAGCATGACATTATGTAATAATAATTTTTAAAGTAAATTGTATTTCTCACGCCATGTCCAAAGTAAATACGTCCGATGCGTCAAAAAACAAAACAGCTTGTATTAACTACTGACTAAGTAAGTTTTCTATTTTATTCAGAATTAAAATAAACTTTAAAAATTTGAATTTTGAAATTTATTGATTTATTTGTTTTGTAGATAGTAAGATTGTATTATCTTAAATCATGATTTTGATAATGAAATCTATTATCATAACCTCAACTGTATGTCCAATATTTAAATTGGTAACCGTCCCTAACTCTAACCGCAATTATATTTAATAATTTGTTATCAACGTTTAATAAACCACGATTATTGATAAAGCATTTTTTTTTATGTTATTTTTTTAAATTTGTATTTAATTTTGAAAGTACCTGGAGTCCTGGATAACTACTTGAATATTCATAAAACTGACCATTTTAATGAAATATACGTACAATTCCCAATGACACACCAGACATTTCAGCTCTTCCATTAACTTGTTTACCTAGTAAGTCATTATGATTTTGAATATTTTTCATAGAGATAAAAATTATTTAATATAATATTTTTAAATTTTGTCTAGGAATACATGATAGTATTGACTACACTTTTTCTCCTAGAACATCAACATAACTTCCTAGTGAAAAATTTAGATATTTAGATTCTCCTTTGGGTTTCATAAGTCCTTGTAAGATTTAATCAAACAATTTTATTATATGATTACTAAAATTATATAAATATGATTTAGATTCTTCAGTTTGGTCTGAAGAAATATCCAGAAACGTTTTGTACGCCAACAATTGAAGAATGAAAAAGAAACTCAATTTTATCTCGCTGTGTGAAAAACAGTTGTTGTCACCCAGTAGTACAATCTCAAATAATGTGCAACGCAAGAAACCCTTATGGACAGGTACACAAATTATGTGAAACAATTAGCGTTAACAATCTTCTCAGGCCTACTTCTCATAAATCAAGGATAAAATGTGAGTCTATTTTGTAGTTAAAGTTTTTAGTGAAATCTGCTGGAATGATCACTCACTTAGCATTGTGTAAATTACACTTAAGAGTCTACATGTACAATTTATGTTATAGATGTAATTGTTGACGTTTTTAATTCTTGTAAAGTACCAAATAGCAAATGCTATAGAAAACTTTTTAGAATTACATCAATACAACTAGAACATATTTCTATGATACTTACAGTTTTTTGAAAAAATAAAAACTATTTCTTAAGTATCAATTGTGACTAGCAGTATGAATTTCATAAACCTTAATTTTGTAGATTTTATTTTACATTATTGTTTAAATATTTCTAGGTGCAATATTGACAATCAAGGGAGACGTAAAAACCATTGAAAAAACAAAGTGTAAATGAATCTCAAGTTATGACTACCTACAACAATCACTTTTAAACTCTTATAATGTAAAACACAGACGTTGTGTAGTGTTACAATATTACAATAATGTATTATTGGTAGGTTATGATAAACAACAGTATCTCGACTTTTAACTATATTTTTATAAAAGTTATTTTATATTTTAGTCTACATTCTGGGCCTGAACAACACAGGGAATCAATGAATATATATACAAAATAAATATATATAACAACTGCTATTTGTAAGCAACAACTTGAGGTAATTCTTATCAAACTTCTGATTGGTATTCATCAATACGAATCAGTCATTAAATAAACCTATTGTGTCTGAATCATATACAGTTTAAATTAGTAAGTATAGATATTATAATAATTAATAGTGTATTAATTTTATTTCTTTTTAGTTATAAGCATTTATATTATTGTTTCCACACAGCATTATGGCTTTTGAAAATGTATTCGGAAATTAACTATCAGCTAACAGTACGTCATTGATTTGAGCAGTTGGTATCCTCTACGGAAATTGTATGTGCTAGTTTAAAATCGTTTGATTTATTTTATTTTATATTGTCTTGACATTGTGTAAAATTAACGCAGGGGACACTGGCCAAAACAATAGACTCCACAGTCAGGAAAATTCTAAGGAGTAATTTGTAATTTTTGGTCAAATACAGCTGCGGTAAGTGTAAGGTAGTACATTATTAAATGGATAGTTAATGTCTTAATCATTAATGAGTTCTGAACCCATATAATATAATATTCAAAATTTAAATTTACACAGTACCTATTTTTAATGATTTTTTTTATAATTGGTCTGTTATAATTTATAAACATCCTAATTAATATTTTGTAAGTTAGTATTCACGTATGCATTAAATTCTTATTCCCCATGATTGTTATTGTAATTCCTCATATTTTAATTAGTACAAAGGCTACTGTCCGCCTCTGGATAAACACTGTCTAGATGAATACAAATATATCATGTAATTTTATAACCTAGGTATTTATGTTTTGAACTTCTTAATAATTAATACTTTTGGAAAAAAAAAGTAACTTTCGTTATTTTAGTTCATCATGATATGCAATATGTACCTAGTGCTTTAATTCAATTTGAATACGAATCAATTAAATCTATATTATACTGATGGGGAAAAACTAACTTTAGGCAGTCTTGTAAAGTATTCGAATAAAAGTATTTGAATACTTTTTTTGTAATCGTATACTATTCTAAATACCTTTTTATGTAATAAGAAATATTATAAATCATGAACATTAATTTTATTCTTTAAACAAAATATAATATTGGCCCGTATCATATGTGGTCAGAATTTATGTACAACTTATGATTACAATGTATTTTTAATTATTAATTAATAAATGTTACCAACCACTAAAAAACTGACAAAAACTAGTTGTGAAAAAAAGTATTCTAATAGTATTCGAATACTTTTTAAAGTATTCGAATATGTATTCTGAA
>SSSL01000585.1:0-19468 GCA_008086715.1 Sitobion miscanthi
TCCAAACACAAAACAATGTCCAAACATGTAAAAAAGATTTAGATCCTATGGCTAAAGCTTCAACAGTTGAGCCATCGCCAATCCGGACTCTAACATCTGAGAAACGCAAGCTGCTACACATTTGCTAGTTCCTGCATATCATAAGAAATGTGAGAACTGGCACCAGTATCTAAAACCCAAGCTGTAGATGACTATGAGTATCATCAGAATCTAAATAACAAGATATGGACATACCTTCGAAGGTGTATCCTTCTTGTCCTTCAGAGAAGCAAGATACTCTGGGCAGTTCCTTTCCAGTGCCCATCTTCTGGCAGTGGAAACACTTTCCTTTGCCTCCATCAGATTTAGTCTTCCTTTTGTTTAGCTATTTTCTTGGAAGGACCAGGAATCTGAGGTTTCTTTTTCTTATGCCCTTCTTTTGTGGGACTTTCCAGCAAGAAGAAGATGCAATCAAAGCTACCTCTTTTCCTTTATTGCCAGGCATATTCTTTTGGCAATAACAGCATGTTGAGTAAACCAGCTAAGGTGCATTCCTATTTAGTCATATGGAAATGTACAAAATTCCCAAAAGACTCAGGAAGGGACTGAAGGATCAAATCCGTCTGTAGTTGGAAATCCATGTGAAGTCAAGATGTTCCAACTGCTCAATCAGCCGAATCATCTTGGGACATGATCCCCAAAATTCTGTCCCTCAGACATCCTCATGCGGAATAGCTGTCTAGATATCTCATACCTAGCATTCCTGCTGTGCTCACCATACAACTCTTGTAGGTGAAGGAGGATCTCACTCGCACTTGCATGTTCTCATGTTGCTTCTGTAACTCATTACTCATGAAGCAGCATGTAACACTTAGCTCTCATATCATGCTCCTTCCACTTGTCCAAAGTTCATGTTCCTCTTGAGTGGCCTCTGGAGGTAAGGGACCAGGAACATTTGAATCTAGAACATATCCTATATGTTCAAGGTTCAGGACAAGTTTTCAAATTCTTAGCCAAATCAGACAGATTGGTCCTGTCAACCTATTGCGATCAAGTATGCTGCAAGGATATTGGATGGTGGTGGTTGTTCTGTGCTCATTATTATCAGAAAATTAACTGCAGAAAAAATAACCAGATTAATTAGTAAATGTATCATGTAATTAACCAAATGATTATGGTCTTTTAATCAAATTGGTCCTCCCACTAACTTAGCGAATCCTACACTTCCAAAGTAGAAAACGGAAATCCTAGTTGGATGGATTTCTAGTGGTGATTGAATTCTTATAATTCTATTGATCTCCTCAGGTAATCCATTATTGGAATACAATAAACTATAAGTGAGCAACTCCTTTCCCATCAATTCATGGAGGTTCAATCCTTTACCTAGCCCCTAATGCTCAAAATCTCAGGTACATCCATTATTGACTTATCTTGCATTAGTTAAGTTGATCCATTGAGCCAGTAATTATGCAAATAATTGTAATGTCCTCAGGTACATCCAATATGGGCCACCAAACCATTTACATATTACAACATCTCATGCTTAACAATTATTCTTAAGAAAATCTCTTAAATAATTGCATCTTATGCAACTATTTAAAATTTCTTAAAATAATTGCCCCAATGGAGGGCCCATGGTATAATTCTTTAATTATAGCATTTTTCCAACTTAATCATTGTTTGAAGATTTTATGGTCGTCCTAATTACTATTAAGGTCTCACTTTGCACATTATCCATTTAGCATGCATATATCATATAATTGCATACATTCCCATACATCTCATGCATTCATGGATAAGCAGTAAATATGGTATGATCATGGACTTTCTAAGGGATTCAATTCTGAGCACCAAGAATTGAATCAGGGCATTCCTAGGTGCATTTCATTCATTCATTTTACAAGAGTTGCTGAAGGAGTACATAATCAACATTGATCTTGAATTCCTCCCACTAGTCCCACCAATGCTCTTGACCTCCTGATCTTCTTGCCAATCCAATATTACATAGTAATCCTTGGCATACCAAGGAGATTTACAAGAACTTAAATAAATAAAATACAACCAAAAATTATAACAACTTAATAATTAAATGCCCAAAATAAATTAAATAAATTAATTAATTTACAACAGAAAGAAACATAAAAGAAATAAATCCAATCAAATGGTTTCTTTATAGTCCATGATCATCCATCATGCCATACACTATTAACAACTAAATAAAACATACATACTTAAATTAAATTGAATATCTCATATTCAACTTAAAATTTAGATTTGAATATGATTTAAACAAATTTAAAAATTCATATTTGAATCTCATTCAAACAAATTTAAAAATTCATATTTGAATCACATTCAAACAATTTTTAAAAGTCAGATTTGAATCTCATTCAAACAACTTTAAAAATTAAGATTTGTAATCACATTCAAAAACTTTAAAAATTCAGATTTGAATCATATTAAACAGTTTTAAAATTCTAATTTGAATAAAAATTTAATTGTGTGAGATTAAATTCTAATTAAACAAATTAATAGACATAGGATGAAGCTTTTAGATCATAACAATATTACAAATTAAAAAGCCAAACCGCGACCCCACCCATGAAACCACAAACCTTGAGCACCATTAAGTGTTATCTGCATGATGCCACACATCCATTGCAACCAGTAAATGGAATAAATCATCTCATTACTCAAATAACCACACAAGTAAATTCATATAATCAACAATCGAAATCGGCAAGTTTAGCGGCTGGTGTTGTGATTGTTTGTGATTACCAATTGAAGGAACGGAGTGCGAAAAAAAAAAAAAGGGGAGAAAGGGAAGCGGGGACGTGCTTACGGCCCCCCGGGTTTGGGCTCCCTCCCTAGATTCTAGTCTTTCAGCCCGCTATTTCCAACATCCTCCTCACCTTCCATCCATTATCCGTCTAAACCCTCTATTACGCCGGGAAATGGGGGGGGAGGGGGGGGGGGGGGGGGAGGGGGGGAGTGGGGCAAGGGCGGGATGGTTCGGTTCTTTTTTTTTTTTTTTTCTTTTTTTTTATTTTTTTGTTTTTTGTTTTGTCAAAAATTTTCCACCTAGGGACCACAGCATCATACAAGATTTATGTTTATCATTTGATTTCAACGATAACAACATGATTAAAACTTTTTAATAGTTTTGGATATGTATTTGCAATTTAAGATTTTATAAATTAATAAGATTAATTTTAGAACCCTAGAGGAAATGAAGGAACAAGCTACGACTAACCTCTTGATGCATCCCGTGTATTTGCCGCTTTTTGAGATTCATCTTCGGACACCAGATGTTGTCGACTCTAGCTGTCCACACAAGGACATCTATGGCAGCCCTTGAATAGCTTCTAAGCATGTTTTCTATTATTTAGAAAATCAAGTTCTGCCTTTTAAGAGTTAAAGATATAAACAGGACACTAGAAATAATTTCTGAGTATTGTTAATGCAAGAGATTATTTTGCTAATTCTTGGAATGAATGAGAGATGAAGAAGCAAAGAAGGTAGAGAGAGGTAGCCAATGGGTGGTGGCACAGCACATTGGGAGCAGGTTAGTTTGTGTTTTAATTTTTTCATAACAACACTTACATAGCTAGGTCACCACTTAAACCCTGATAATGTCACCCTTTGATTGGTTCTAGGGTTAATTGACACAATCACATTGTGCCAAGTTTCAAACCTATATTTAATCGTAATGTTTAATATCTTACATGATTAATAAAGACATTTGGCAATAGGCTTATGTGTCAATTTCCATGTGATGAGCACTCCTAGGAATGCCAAGAAACACAAAGCATCTAAATATTGGTACCCAAGATCTTTAATAATCCAAAACGAAGGCAGAATTTCAAGATTGAAAACCAATGTTAGTGTCAATACACCAAATAGTAAACAACGCTAAAGCAACCTATTGATCATCAAAATAAGACTAGCAGAGGGGTCATGCTGCTAGAATCCAGTTCTTTCAAGAAACATGGAAGAAACATAGAAAGAACTCAGCTCAGCAATGGAGTTTCTTCCCGAATACTCACACTTAAACTAGAAAATGAAGGCGGCTGGATGCCCAAACAATCTGAATATGCTGGGTTATATATAGCATCTCTAAAACCCTAAAAAGTGTTGCCAAAAACCCTAAAAAGTGTGCCAACATGGCTAAAAAGACAAAAATTAAAAGGCTCCTCAATCAAGAGTTGGCGTTTCCATAGGGGGGGGGGGGGGATAATTTGGGACAACTTGCTTTATGGCAGCCCTTTATGTAGTGGGACCATAAGTTGGCAGCAAAACTTTAGGTGGTAGCAGCCTTTTTTTTTTTAATGTAGTGGGACCAACAAAAGGTATCAGACACATGGCAAATCCAAATAAGCATAAGAAGCTCCTCCAATCCCTTTGGCCAATGGTCTTTGTGCCAAGTCATGCTGATGTGGCGGGAAGTCACGCTGATGTGGCGGCCACTTGTCAAGTCTCCCATGTGCCAACTTGTGTGAGAATGACCATCATAGATTCCAACAATATGCAAGAAAGTACAACATGGCAATTTGATCCCCCTTGTGCTCACAATGCGTCCAACACCATGGTTGCAACTCTCTTAGCTCTGGCTTGGTGATGGGTCCTCTAAATAATGGCATAGGCACTCGGTTTTGCTTCGTCATCATCCCCTCCTCCTTGAAAGAATTCGTCCTCGAATTTGGTCCTGCATCAATGCAGGGGAAAGATCAGTAATGTTAAAAGAATTGCTAACACCATACTCACCAGGTAAATCAATCTTGATGCTTGTTGTGATCCTTCTAGCACTTTGAATGACCATCACACCTTGGCTGTAAGTTTGACTTTCTTAGGTTTGGAAACCGCTATTTCCTTAAATGCACCCAAACAAAGCACTGGTTCAACACAGAGGCTTTCGGCCTATTGGATGCGTTATGCATATGCGGCATTTTTCTTTTCAATTGTAACCTAGCTGTCGATGCAATTTCCGACGCAAATCTGCTTTCTTTGTATCCATCAAGACTATTAATATGATCAACAGGTAAAGGGCAACAAGTCTAATGGTGTCAATGGATTAAAACCCATACACAATCTAAGAGATGGTGAAAATCCGGTATAAAGAATGCACTACTCTGTTATAAGCAAACTCAACAAAAGGAATGCAATCTTCCCAAGATTTCAAATTTTGTTTAACCATCACACGCAATAAAGTAGTTAAGCTTCTATTCACTACTTCTGTTTGTCCATCAGTCTGGGGATGACAAGTAGTTGAGAACAAAGTTTAGTACCTAACTTACCCCACAACACCCTCCAAAAGTGACTTAGGAACTTAACATCTCATCACTTACTATAAGTCCTAGTATATACCATGTAACCTGACTATCTCCTTAAAGAACAATTGGCTATGTATGTGGCATCATCTTTTTTGTGACACGGTATGAAGTGTGCCATCTTAGAAAATCTATCAACAACCACAAATATAGAATCATTGACCTCTCCTGACCTAGGCAAACCCAAATAAAAATCATAGAAATATCAGTCCAAGGTTCCTTAGGAACAGGCAAGGGTGTGTAAACCATTTGGCATTACTCTAGACTTGCTTTCTTACATTCAACACACTAGACACATTCGATCAACATCTTCCTCATATGTGGCCAAAGAAGTGTTCTTGCAATATGTTTAAAGTCTTAGCAACACCAAAATGTTCCCCATCAACCACCACTATGTGACTCCAAAACAGCAAGTCTCGCATAGAGCATTTAGGCACACACAATTTATTCTCCTTAAACAAGTATCCATCATGCCTATAAAATTTCTGAAATGCACTTTTCTCACAAGCAGCATATACATTACAAAAATCTGCATCATCAACATACAATTCTTTCATGAACTCAAACCAAGCAATTTAGCATCAAGTGTATACAAAAGTGCATGTCTCCTAGAAAGTGCATCACTACAACATTCTCTTTTCCTTTCTTGTATTTATCACATATGGAAATGACTCCAAAAATTCAATCCACTTAGCATGCCTTCTACTCAACTTATTTTGACTCTTAATATGCTTCAATGATTCATGATCTGAATGTATGACAAACTCTTTAGGCCACAAATAATGTTGCCAAGTTTCCAAGGCCCTAACTAATGCATACATCTCCTTATCATAAGTAGAGTAATTCAAGGCAGCTCCATGCAATTTCTCACTAAAATATGCTATTGGTCGTTTCTCTTGCATGAGAACCGCACCAATTCCTACACCACTTGCGTCACATTCAATTTCAAAGTCTTATCAAAATTTGGCAAACTCAACAGGGTGCAAACACAATCTATCTTTAAGTTCAGAAATGCATGTTTCATGTTTCTTTTTCCACTCAAATGCAACATTCTTTTTCACACCAATTCATTCAAAGGAGCAGCAATTGTACTAAAATTAGGCACAAATCGCCTATAGAAACTACCATCCATGGAAACTCCTAACCTCAGACACATTCTTAGGATTGGCCAATCTCTAATGGCTTGATTTTCTCTTCTTTCTAATTTGCTTTTATTTCCTCTACCAATCACCTGTAACACTTACTACTTACAACAAAACCAGAAAAACAACCTTATCCAAGCAAAATGAACACTTTTTCGCATTCGCATACAATTTCTCATTTCTCAACACATCAAAAACGAGTCTCAAGTGATGCAAATGCTCATCTATGTTACTGCTGTAAATCAAAATGTCATCAAAATACACACAACAAATTTTTCAATGAAATTCCTCACACATGATTCAATCAAACGCATAAAAGTGCTAGGAGCAATTTGTGAGCCCAAATGTCATCACCATCCATTCATACAACCCATATGTAGTTTTTGAAAGCAGTTTTCCACTCATCACCAATTTTTCATTCTTATTTGGTGGTAACACGACTTTTCAAATCTATCTTAGAAACCAACACATTGCACCATGCAACCTCATCAGCATATCATCAAGGCGAGGGATGGGTGTCTATACTTTACAGTGATTTTATTGATGGCTCTGCAATCCACACACATGCGATAACTCCCATCCTTCTTTGGCACTAGCAACACAGGTACACAGCACATGGGCTCATGCTCTCCCTAACATAGCCCTTCTCCCATAAGCTCCTCCACTTGCCTTTGTAACTCCTTTGTTTCTTTAGGATTTGTTCTGTACGCTGTCTATTCGGTATTTGTGCTCCAGGTACCAAGTCGATCTGTGCTCAATCCCTCTGATAGGTGGCAATCCTGGTGGCAACTCATTGGGGGAAGACATCTTCATTCCTGTATAAGAGACAAAGCAAATCATAGGCAAATGTGAATCAAGGTCAGTAACCATATTAACCTGCTTACATAGTATACAAAGAGGTCTTCCTGAATGTAAAGCCTCTCTAACTTTTCCCTTTTCTCCCATACAAACTCATTCTCTCTCTCCACTCTCCTTTTTGCCCCGAGCTTTCCTTTTTCTCATTTTTCTCATTTCCTTTTCTTTCTTTTATTTCTGTTTTTCTCTTTTTCTTCTCTCTTCTCTTTCTTTCACTCTCATCCAGCTCAGCCTCTCTAAGTTTTCTCTCCAAGTTTCTTTCTTTTTCTTCAATGGATCTAAGAATCCTTATTTGGATCTTCATGCACTTGAGCTGGTGTCATAGGAAGCAATGAGTATGTTCGACCTTCCTTAGTGACTGTGTACCTGTTCTTGCTTCCTACCATCATGCACAACACTTCTTATCATACTGCCATGGACGGCCCCAAAAGATGCGTAGCAACCATAGGCCACAACATCACAAAGTACCTCATCATTATACTTGCCAATGGTGAATGGCACAACCAACCACCTGTTTTGTAACCCTCAACTTCCCACAATCATTCAACCATTGCAAGCCATATGGTTTTGGATTGTGGTAGTAGGCAAACCCAACTTGTCCCCACCAGTGAACTAGCCACATTACAACAGCTCCCCACCATCTACGATCACACTACACAACTTGTCATTCACCAAGCACCTAGTGATGGAAGATGTTCTCCCCCTTTGCATTTCATCACCACACTCCATACTCACTTGTGCACTAGTGTGCGCATGGTGACAAGGATATTGCCATCCATAGGTGGCTGATCTCCCTCATCGTAGCAATCATCCTCATGCTCATCAACATTATGAGATTCTTTCCTCCCTTTCCTCTTCACTTTCTAACTCTCCATTTTCCCTAACAACCATCACTCTTTTATTTGGACATTGTGAGGCATATGTCCATTTCCCAGCACTTAAACACTTCAATTCTCTAGTCCTAGTAGGAACTCCCTGTGTCTTCTCCTCTACTTTCCGCCTTTCCTTTCCATTCTTCTTTTCTTGAATTTGGGGGAACTTCTTTCTCCACCCTTGAAGGAGCAGACCAATTCGACTTCCATTACTCCTAGGACCGATGGTTGGCTGGTGCAATATCTAGCCACATTCTTCCTTTTTAGTTGCTTCTCCACTTTAAGTGCCATTTGTAGCATATCCCTCCCCTCCACACAAGGTTGCAGCTCCACAATATTAGCAATTTCAGGATTAACCCATTCAAAAAGCGAACCATTGTAGCTTCCCGATCCTCCTCAACATCAGCTCTAATCAAAGCTATCTCCATGGCCTTGTAGTATTCTTCGACACTTTAGTACCTTGAGTGAGTTTTTGTAACCTTTGAAGCAGCTCTCTGTGTAGTAAGGTGGCACAAACCTGTTTCTCAAGATTCCCTTCCCTTCTTTCGTCCCATGTCTCCACGGTTCTTTGCCCATTTCTCCTCCTCCTACTCAACAACTGATCCCACCATACAATTGCATACTCTTTGAATTCTACAGCTGCTAACTTCACTTTCTTTTCTTCAGAATAATGGTGGCACTCAAAAATCAACTTCCACCTGTCCTCTCCCACTCCCAAATAAACATCTGGATTATCCTTCCCATGAAAAGGTGGGAATTTGCATTTTTATACTAGCTAAATTCCCATCAACTCTCTCATCATTCCCATCTCTATCCCAATGATCACCGAAACCTAAAATTTTCTGCCCCCCCTTCTTCCCCTAGGGAGGCCCTCTACCCCTAGGTGGTCTATACCCTCTTCCACCATAATGGTAGTTGCCATAGTCATAAGCTTCTCTACTCATCATCATTCCATTCCGCTTCTTCATACGCTTCATTCCTTGTTCCTATGTTCTGCCCGAAATCTACCTTCATTTCTATTCTGATTTCCCACATTGCTCCCCCATCATTCCTCCTATTTCTATCGTCTCTGTCCCTTTCTCATCTCTTCTCCATAAACCTGGTCATCTCATTTCTCATTCCCCTCAATACATCCATTCATCTCTAAAGTCATTCATTTGCACATTCATCCTTTCAAAGCTTGTGCTACTATTCTTTAAAATTCGAATCATCAGGAACTACTCCTTTTTTCTTTCTTCATTACCTCCACTACTACCCCTTGTCTCTTGTAATTGAGACATGATTTGGCTGCAAGAAAAAATGAACTTAGTAGAAATGGCTCACCCTCTCAAGTGTTTAGCTCAGTGTTTTCTCGCACAAATTTCAGGCTCTTACCTCTTTTGGCACTCCACACACTCTTGCCTTTTACCACTCAAGAGTTTGGCTTCCCTTGTTCCTTTGGGACTAAAATTCACAAACAAGCACAAATACTTGCAATTTTATCAACTAATCAACAAACGAAACTGGAAGAAACGAAATTGCAATAACCAGAGAGTGTGACACTAGAGCCAAAGAAAGGAAGACACCAAAGTAAAAGCAAATGTGAACTAAATGGTATGATTTTTGAAAACTGTATGAGAGACAACCCACAGAACTGATTCAAACCAAACTTCCAATTTCATAGCCAACTTGCACAAATACCAGCAGTTCACACAATTAATAAAAATATGCAACAATTTTGGTTCAACACACAAACGAATATATTTTGATCTGAAATTTGGTAGACATAGGCATCCCAATACTGACTAACTACTGGTAAAGTTTCAGGAGTTTTCTGGATGAGTTTTACTAGGTTGAACGAAATTGACTAGGTCTGCCGCCGCAAATTTTGGTTCGGTAGGCAACAATGTCACAACACCTTTGAAATTGACACAAAAGCTACTGAGATGGAGTATAGCCAGCCTGCAAAATTCGGAGCTTTCTGGTTGGTTTGGTGTGTTAACTCAATTTGATCAGGTTTGCCGCAAATTTTGGTTCGATAGGAAACAGTGGAATTTTCACATCACATCAAATATGGCAGTTGAGGTGTCTAGTAATACCCAAAGTTGTTGGTAGATATCAGCTCAAATTCAATGTTTAACTTCAACAATTCACAATTTCATCACTTATGTCAGCTTGTCAATTTTTTTTTCAGCACAACCACTCAGCTTACATCCAATCTCCTTTTCTTTTTTTTTCTTTTTTTTTGTTTATACTGATGCAAAGGATAAAAATTGCAGAATCAAACTATACCACTCAAGTATTTTGGCAATCCAAATCAAGCTCTAACCCACTAGCACACACACAATCCCAGCATTAATTACCCATTTAACATACTCAGACTTGATATCAATATAACTCAGAGGCAAATAGCTAGTGTCAAGATAGGTTTCACTTGATTACTCTAATCCTACAATACAAACTCAAAGAAAACAAGATGAACAAGAGATTTAATCTAAGATTAAGCAAAATCCTACACTAAATTAAGACTACCAGTTTCAGCCACAGAGTTCAAACAACAAAAAAAAAAAAAAGAAAAAATCAGTACCCTAAATGCAGATTTGATTTGGCTACAAAGAACAAGGTACTAGTGATGAAACTAATCGATATCTAAAGGTCCTACAATGGCTGTACTATTATAGTTAACCAAACAGAAAAGAAAAATAGAGTTTAATGATAAATACCTTGTTAGATGCCAAGGCTCTGATCCAAAATGATAACACTCCTAGATGCCAAGAACACAACATCTCATACTGGAAACCAGATCTTAATCATCCAAACAAGCATAATTTTCAGTTGAAACCCAAGTGTCACACAAATAGTAACAGCTAAAGCATATTGAATCATCAAATAGACTAGCAAGGTTCATGCTGCTAGAATCCAGTTTCTTTCAAGAAACATGGAAGAAACTAGACAAAAACTCAAGCTCCAGCACTGGAGTTCTCTCCCTAATACTCACACTTAAATAGAAAATGAGCTATGCCCATACATCTGAATATCTTGGGTTATATTTAGCATCTCTCAAATAAACCTAAAAGTTGTGGCCAAACCCTAAAAGGTGCAACATGGCTCAAAAGACAAATAAAAGGCTCCTCATATCAATGGGGAGTTTCCATAGGGGGGGGACCATTTGGGACCACTTGCTTTATGCCGCCCTTTCAATTTAGTGGGGACCATACTTGCAGCAACACTTTAGGTGGTCGCGCCTTTTTTAATTATTTTGTGGGGGAACCAACAAAAGGTACAACAGCACATGGCAAATCCAAATAAGCATAAGAAGCTCCTCCTCCACTTGGCAATGGGTCTTTTGTGCCAAGTCATGCTGATGTGGGCGAGTCACGCTGGATGTGGCGGCCACTGTTAAGTCTCCCATGCCACTTGTGTGAGAATGAGCCACCTAGATTCCACAATATGCAAGAAAGTCCACAGGCAATTTGGATCCCCCTTTGGCTCACAATGCTCCAACACCAATGCTTCAGCTCTCTAGCTCTGCTCTGGTGACGTTCCTCTAATAAGGCGTAGCACTGGTGCTTTCTTCAATCACTAGTCCTGACAACAACGTAACTTCAGATGCAGTCTTTGATAGGCCAGTCTCCTAATAGCTCAAATGTTTTTCAATCATCCTTCAACACCATAGCTCCTAATGGACAATCCTAAAAAGAAACCTTTTCATGCAAAAGTAACATTTCTTCAAGTTAGCCATATAATTTTTCCTTCTTACTCACACATCGAATACAGCCCTTAATGATGCATCTTTTCATTCATGCCTCTACTGTAAACCATTATCATCAAAAATAGACAACAACACATTTTCCATAAAGCACCAAGACATTAGTCATCAATCTCCATAACAGTGCTAGAGCATAGTTAGCCCAAAAGGCATCACTGACCACTCATATGTCCATGTTTTGTTTTTAAATGCATTCTTCTCCATTCATCACCTACTTTCATGCGAATTTGATGATATCCGCTTTTCACTCAATTTGTAAAACACAAGTACCCACAAGTTCATCCAACATATCATCCATCTCGTTATAGGTGGCGAACTTTACAGTGATTTTGTTGACCACCCTAAAATCCACACATGCGCCATGTGCCCATCTTTTCTTTGTACCAAAGGAAGGAGTACCCACAGGGCTCTACTTTCGCTCACTATCCCTTAGCTAGCACTTCCTCAACTTGCCTTGTTGTATTCTTTCTTTGGTTTTCCTTCGGGTTACTTCATAGGCTGGACTTGGGAATCACTGCTCCGTACAATTCATCTGGGGCTCAATCCCTCGAATAGGTGGTAGTTCCCGCTGGCATCTACCTCAGGTAGTACATCCTCATATCCTGCAAAAAGTGAGACACAACCTAGTCAATTGGGTCAAATCAGAGTGGATAAACAAGGAGTCCTTAAACCAACAATTAATAACATTTGCCTTGTTGGCCAAACCTGAGCATTCCGTCACATCTCTTCCATTAGCATACAAGCTTAATTTTCTCTCCCCTCTTCCCCTCTTTCCGCCCAGCTCTCCTTTGCGCCGAAGATTCCCCTTTTTCAAGCAATCTTGGAATGTTTTCTTTACTCTCTTTTCTTTCCTCACAACCACCCTTGTCTTGCTCACTCACAACATTTTCACTCAATTTCTTTTCACTCCTTTTTTCTCTGCTCTCTTTTCGGCCACTCTTGATTTTACCTCACCCATTGCTTGCTTAAGCCTTGTTTGGTCTTCATAAATCTGTTTTGGTGTCATAGGTGCCAAAATGATTTTCCTTCCATTCATTTCAAAAGAATACCTATTTTTATACCCATCGTGGATCACCTTTCTATCAAATTGCCATGGTCGGCCAAGTAATAAATGGCCAGCTTGCATTGGAACCACGTCACACATAACCTCATCTTGATACTTTCCTATTGCAAAGGAAATCAATACTCGTTTTGTTACTTTCACCTCACCGCATTCATTCAACCACTGCAATTTATAGGGTCTAGGGTGTTTCAAAGTCCTCAACCCTAATCTCTGCACCAAAATAGTACTAGCAACATTGGCACAACTTCCCCCATCAATGATGACACTACAAGCTTTGTTTGGATAAGACACCTTGTATGGAAAATTGTTTCTCTTTGCAATTCATCACCAACATCCTCCTTTACTTGAGTATTTAATGCTCTCATAATCACTAGAGCACTTCCTTCAGCAGCATATTCTACCTCTGCATCCTCCTCCCCTGAAGATGTGGAATCACTCACAATTTCCTCCTCCGTTTCTATCTCACCATTTTCTCTCATGACCATGACTCTCTTGTTAGGGCATTGAGAAGCTATGTGTCCACTGCCCAAACACCTAAAACACTTCACATCTCTATTTCGGGTAGTAGTTGCAACCTCCTTTCCTTTACTTTCTACAAATTTCTTCTCCACCTTTTTTTCCTTTTCCTCATTTTTCTTATATTTGCTAACAGCCTTTTCCCTATCCTCCTTCTTCCAGTTAGACTTCCAAGATGAAGAAGTACCTGCATTTCCTCCAAATTTTGACTTGCTTTTAAGTTGCCTTTCTACCTTCATAGCCATGTGGACCATATCCTCCAACTCAACATAGTGATGTAACTCAACAATATGAGCAATCTCCTTGTTTAGCCCATTCAAGAATCTAGCCATGGTGGCTTCTCTATCCTCCTCCACATTTGCTCTAATCATAGCAATTCCATTTCTTTATGATAATCTTCAACACTTTTAGAACCTTGAGTCAATCTTTGTAACCTCTGATGTAGCTCTCTATAGTAATGACTAGGAACAAATCTCTTCCTCATTATAGTTTTCATCTCACCCCAGGTTGCAATTGATTGCTCATAATTTCTCCTTCTACTAATCAACACTTGATCCCACCATACCAAAGCATAATCAGTAAATTCTACTGCTGCTAACTTTACTTTCTTTTCCTCTGAATAGTGATGACAATCAAACACAGCTTCTACCTTCCTTTCCCATTCAAGATACACATCCGGATCATTTTTCCCTTGGAAAGAAGGGATGCTCATTTTAATACTTTTGATATTGTCATCTACCCTATTCCTCTCTCTTTCCTCTCTTCTTATCCTCCTATCCCCATTCCTCCTATCTTCAGCTCTTCTCTCATATCTACCCCTCCTAGGTCTTTCAACCTCAAAATCATAGTTATCAACCTCAACTTCATCAGATTCAACTACTGGAGGTACAAGATCCCTCCTATTTGGCCTTCTCTCATTTTGCCTATCTCTTTGCTCCAATCTTTCCAACCTATCTATGATTCCATTGCACACAACATTCATTCTTTCAAATTGTTGTCTGACAGCCTGCATGTAGAATGGATTTTCACCTTCCCCCTCACTACCATCACCCCTTCTAGACATGTTTTCAGACCTGCAAGAAAATGGTTAGTGTAAAGAAAACACCTCACTCACTCCCTTACGTGTTTACACTCAACAGGGGACACTCCACTCGTGTTTAACTCAACAAGGCTTTTTCCCTCTTATGAACTCACCACTCTGTGCCTTTTACCTCTCTTGGCTATGTCCACAAGTTCTTATCAAACTCAAGTAACTCAAACCAAGACTGTACCCACAAAAATTTAACACACAATAAAATTCTTGAACGTGACGGATCAAAACGAGTAATCAAGAAAACAATAATGTGATTCAAGAAGTCAAGAAAAGAAAAGCTCAAGTATGGAAATGTAATGCAATAAGGAATCAAGAAAGAAGACACCAAAATAAAAGAGTAGTAAGCTGGAAAAGAGACAACCTAAAGTAGAGATATCAAGCTTAAATATCCAAGTTTGCCACCAACTTATCACAATTACCAGCAGTTCACACAATACACCAAGAATTGCATAAATTTAGGATCACCAAGCAAATGAGTGTATTTTGATCTGAAATTGAGTAGGCAAATGCAACCCAATACTGACTAATTGCTGCAAGAATTTCAGCTTTTCTTGACAGACTTACTATGTAAATCAAATATAATCGTGTCTGCCGCAAAATTTTGGTCCCCACACAAACGATTAAATTTTGAGCTGAAATTTAATTTGAGAATAGCTCAAATGTGGCACAAATGGCCTGTAAATTTTCAGGAATTTCAGGGCTGATTTGCTATGTGAACTTAATTTGATCGGGTCTGCCGCAAAATTTTGGTTCCCCACACAAACGGATGAATTTTAAGCTGAAATTTAATTTGGGAACTACTGAATGGGGTATAAACACCCGGTAAATTTTCAGAAATTTCTGGGTATATTTGCTATGTGAACTTATTTTGATCGATTCTGCCGCAAAATTTTGGTTCCCCACACAAACGGTTGAATTTTAAGCTGAAATTTAATATGGGAACTACTGATATGGGGTATAAACACCTGTAAATTTTCAAGAATTTCTGGGTCTATTTGCTATGTGAAATAATTTGATCGGGTCTGCCGCAAAATTTTGGTTCAGCAGGCAAACGATATCAAACAACCCCCAAAATTTACACCCAACGTCTTAAACACACCCAAATAATGCTGGTACAGTTTCAGGCCAAATTGGTAAGTCGAACTCAATGAACCAGATAATCTCTCATGCTTAATATCAAAATGAAGGAAGCAAAATGGATGGCTAGAATAATCGCTTTGGCTTGATTAACCCAAAACCCTAAGACAAACTCAACAAAACAAATTTTTAAACAAACAGGTCCAACTAAACCCCAAGAGCCAAACAGCAAATATGAAGAAGGTAAGAAACACAAGAATAAAAGCAAATAGAGAATCTACCTTGTTTGGACGTCCCTTTGCTCTGATACCAAAACTGATGTGAACCTTCAAGTAATTGGTAACTTGAAAACCCACATTCAAGATTAAATGAACAATATGGAAAGCACCAAATCAAGATGTCTGAATTGAATCTTTGAACAGCACAATCAGATTGTTGTGTAATTCAAAGAAAATATCAGAAATGGGATTCTTGACCTAATTCATATGGAGAATGATAAACCAAGAATATTATGCACATTAACCTTGCAAGATAGAATCTCAGCAAGTTAATGAGCTTCACAAGAACAAAGGCAACAGCCAATTACTCACTAAAGGAGCAGAAACAATCTCTCATTAATATTCAAGTGTGTCCTCCACTCTCTCATTACACTTGTATTTATAGCCTCTTGGCTTCAAAGCTAAAGACAAAAAATCCCTACTTTAGGTAACAGCTGTAAGGAGCTTTAAGTCCAAACAAAAATTAATCTATCAAAAGACTAAAAACTCCTTACAAAAAGTAAATTTAATGCAGCAGCAAATAAGGGCATTTAAGTCCCAAAAGAGAAGTGGTTATAACAGGATGGAATATTCCTTGAAAAATGCCAGCAGATACATGTACATGGGTTGGATCTGGTGCATGCATGTCCACAGGTTATCCATGTAATCTAATGCTCACATGACACCTGGTCACTTCTAAGCATAATTTTCACCAAATTTAATCCTTTACATTTTCTTCATGCCATTCCAGCTTATAATCTTGCTCCTATGATTTACAAATAAATCTGAAGTGATTAGCTCTAGCTCTAGTAATTAGACTTGATGGAAATCTTTGTTATGGATGTTAGCTTGATTCTCATCACCTTCCCACACAAGATGTGTTAGTAGACAATGCTGGGGATTGGGCAGTGTTTCATTGTTCATGGGGGCATCTGGGTATGGAAACCAAACCAAATGGATGAGGAAGGAGGAAGACAAGTAAAAAATGCTTTTATCACTCAATGGGGGGTATTTGCTATCGGGTCATGCCTTTTGGGTTAAAGAATGCTGCGGCCCCTACCAAGCATGCTATGGTCACATTATTCCATGATATGATGCATAAAGAAGTGGAGGTGTACGTGGATGATATGATCATCAAGTCCGGGGAGAGAAAGCCATGTGCAGGTGATAAGGAAAGTATTCGAGAGACTCAGGAAATATCAGGTATGAAACTGAACCCTGCCAAATGCATATTCGGAGCTAGATCTGGGAAATTGTTGGGATTCATAGTGAGTGAGAGAAGGGAATAGAAGTTGATCCAGAAAGTTCGAGCTATTCAAGAGATGCCATCCCCAAAACAGAAAGGGAGGTGCGCGTCCTGGGAAATTGAACTACTATCGAGATTATTTCCAATCTCACCGCTAAAGCTGAGCCTATTTTTAGACTCTCCGAAAGAACAACACCACTCAATGGATTTAATTTGTCAAGAGGCTTTCGAAAATCAAGCAGTACTGTCAACCCACCAGTATTGGTTCCGCCGGTGGCGGGAAGGCCTCTGATTCTGTATATGCAGTCCACAAAGCTCAATGGGATGTGTTTGGGGCAACATGATGATACCGGCGAAAGGAGAGGGCTATTTATACCTGAGCAAAAATTCAATGATTGTGAGTCAAGGTACTCTTTCCTAGAGAAAACTTGTGCGCGTTAGCCTGGACAGCAAATCGCCCTTAAACACTACATGCTGAATCATAAGACATGGCTCATCTCCAGGATGGATCCTATTAAGTATGTATTAAAAGCCCATTCATGCCAGGAAGGATAGCCAAATGGCAGGTCATACTCTCCCAATATGACATTGTCTATATGACCCGGAAAGCAGTTGAAAGGTAGAGTGATCGCTGATCTCCTAGCAGAAAACCCTATCCAGGATTATGAAGCTCTGGATTTTGATTTCCCTGATGAGCATATTAACGAAGTAGACTGCACGAGAAAAAGAGCCAGCTGATGTATGGGAAATGTATTTCGACGGAGCTGTCAATTTGTCCGATAATGGAATCGTAGATTGTATGGTATACCCGGATGGAAACACTTCCCGATAGCTATCAAGTTGAGATTGACTGCACCAACAACGTCGCGAATACGAAGCTTGTGTGATGGGTCTACAGGCTGCCATCGGAAATGAAAGTCAAGGAAGTTGGAGGTATATGGAGACTCAGCCCTGATCATTATCAAGTCAGGGAGAATGGCAAACTAAGGATCCGAAGCTAATCCCATATCAGAAGTAGTACTTACTGGAGCTGATTAAGAAATTCAAAGAAATCTCTTTCACTCACCTTAGTCGAGACAAGAATCAATTTGCAGATGCCTTAGGCCACCCTGGCTGTTATGGCTCAAATGGAAGAAGGGCAGACGACTCAGGTATTAAAGATTAAACAAGGAGTGAGCGGCATACTGCTTCATGATCAAGGAAGAAGAACCTGATGGTAAACCTTGGTATCATGACATCTTTACATTTTCCCTCAGGGATCGAGCAAAAACAAAAGAGGATGATTCGGAGATTAGCATTGGGATACTTCCCCAGTGGAGAAATTCTATACAAAAGGAGCTCCAACGGCGAATGTTGAGATGTGTGGATGCAAAAGAAGCAAGAGGATCCTTTCGAGACTCATGAGGGAAATGTGCAACCCATGCCAATGGGTATGATGGCTAAGCAAATCATGAGACGGGATATTTTTGGACTACATGGAAAAGGATTGCGTCGAGTATTCCGAAGTGCCATAAGTGTCAAATCTACACGGATCGATAAATGTTCCGCCTCACCAATTGTTCAACCTCGTCTCACCATGGCCTTTCGCAATGTGGGGCATCGATGTGATTGGTCCCATCAACCCTAAGGCATCCAATGGGCATAGATTTATCCTGGTGGCTATCGATTATTTTCTAAATGGGTCGAAGCGACATCATATGCTCACATTACACAGACACATTTCTCAAATTCCTCAGAAATAATATCATCTGCCGGCATGGCTCCCCAATGAAATCGTCACTGACAACGCCAAGAATTTGAATGGTCCAAAGATTCAGAGATTGTGTGATCAATACAAAATCCGACTCTCAATTCCTCACCATACCGTCCCCAGATGAATGGAGCAGTGGAAGCTGCAACAAAAATCTCAAGAGAATAATCCGAAAATGACAGTCACTTATAAGGATTGGCATGATATGCTTCCCTACGCCCTTCACGCATTACCGGACTTCTGTAAGGACATCAACTGGGGAACCCCATACTCACTGGTTTACAGGGATGGAAGCTGTACTACCTATTGAGGTAGAAATTCCTTCTCTAAGAATTCTGAAAGAATCAGGGATTGATGAGTCGGAATGGATCCAGTCAAGGTTGGACCATTAAATTTGCTAGATGAGAAAAGGCTAGCGGCGCAGCATGTCATGGGCAGTTATACCAAAGAAGAAATGGCCGGGCATTTTAACAAAGGTGTTTCGCCCACGTGAATTCAACCAGGGACCTAGTCCTAAAGAAGGCTTCCGAATCAAAACGATCC
>SSSL01000544.1:0-16972 GCA_008086715.1 Sitobion miscanthi
TAAATAGTCACAATACTAAAAAAAAAAAATTGAAAGAGGGTGTTGGCGCCCGCAGGCAAATGCATACTAGAAAAACAATAAAAAAAAAATTTGGAAAAAATTTTACATTAGGAATACACATTACAAACTAAAATACCCAAACTCTTACACAGAAATAACGATTCAGAATAATATAGGTAGTTCATTAAGAAGGATTATTCATAGGGCACCAGATCATCAGAATTCAACTAGAGTCACAATACTAAAAAAAAAATTGAAAGAGGGTGTTGGCGCCCGCAGGAAAAATGCATATTAGAAAACAAATAAAAAAAAAATTTGGAAAAAATTTTAACATTAGGAATACACATTACAAAAACTAAAATACCCAAACTTTCACAGAAATAACGATTCAGAATAATTAGAGGTAGTTCATTTAAGAGGATTCTTCATAGGGCACCAAGATCATCAGAAATTCAACTAGAGTCACAATAATAAAAAAAAAAAATTGAAAGAGGTGTTGGCGCCCGCAGGCAATTGAATTTTAGAAAACAAAAAAAAAAATTTGGAAAAAATTTTACGTTAGGAATACACATAACAAACTATAATACCCAAACTCTTACACAGAAAAAACTGTTCAGAATAATTATAGGTAGTTCATTTAAGAAAGAATATTCATAGGGCACCAGTTTAGAAAACCTGCATTTTAGAAAAACAAAAAAAGAAAAATTTGGAAAAAATTGTATGTTAAGAATACACATTACAAACCAAAATACCCAAACTCTTACACAGAAAAAACTATTCAGAATAATTATAGGTAGTTCATTTTAGAAAGATTACTCATAGGGCACCAGATTACCGATATTCAAATTCTTACATAATATTCAACTACTTACATAAATAAAAAAAAAAAATTGAAAGAGGGTGTTGGCGCCCACCGGCAAATACATTTTAGAAAACCAAAAAAAAAAAATTTGGAAAAAATTTTACGTTAGGAATACACATAACAAACTATAAGACCCAAACTCATAGACAGAAAAAACTATTCAGAATAATTATATGTAATTCATTTAAGGAGGATTACTCATAGGGCACCAGATTACCGATATTCAAATTCTTACATAATATTCAACTAGTTACATAAATAAAAAAAAAATTGAAGGGGGGTGTTGGCGCCCGCAGGCAAATGCATTTTAGAAAACAAAAAAAAAATTAGAAAAAATTAAATAGTAGGAACACACATTGAAGACTTCAAGCTAAGAAGTCCATAATCTTAAATGAAACAACTATTCAAAATAATTAAAAGTAGTTCATTTAAGAAGAATTATTCATAGGGCACCAGATTATCAATAATCAAGTCCACAAAAAAATTCAACTAGAGTCACAATACTAAAAAAAAAATTGAAAGAAAGAGGGTGTTGGCGCCCGCAGGCAAATGCATTTTAGAAAACCAAAAAAAAAAAAATTTGGAAAAAAAATTTTATGTTAGGAATACACATAACAAACTATAATACCCAAACTCATAGACAGAAAAAACTACTCAGAATAATTATAGGTAGTTCATTTAAGAAGGATTGTTCATAGGGCACCAGTTTAGAAAACCTCCATTTTAGTAAAACAAAAAAAAAAAAATTTGGAAAAAATTGTATGTTAGGAATACATATAACAAACTATAATACCCAAACTCATAGACAGAAAAAACTATTCAGAATAATTATAGGTAGTTCATTTAAGAAGGATTATTCATAGGGCACCAGTTTAGAAAACCTGCATTTTAGTAAAACAAAAAAAAAAAAGGTGGGCAAGTGGGTGTCCCTCTGCTGTACAGAAGTTTACAAATGGGTCACTGTAATGGATGGTGTTAAATTTGAATTCAATGATATAATATCATTGTATAAGAAAAACGGTCAGTCAGCCTATGATGATATTACCAAGTATATTTGATGATATTATTATGAATAAAGTAATTTATATATAACCTATTAAGTGAAGCCTTGTTTTCAATTTTCAATCCTTAGCTATAAAAATTGAACATTTTATACATTTTTATCTACAAAATAATTATTACATTTTAGATTTGATAAATGTTGTCAAAATATGAACTTAAAATGCTTATAAAAAAAAATGTGTCTATGTATTTTTAATATTTTTCAAATGCCATTGTAACATATATCAGGGCCTTGCATTAAATTTTCCCACTTTTTACCCAACAGATAAAACTTTATTGATATTTATAGAAAAAAAAAACTAAAAAAATGAAAACTGAAAATGGCCGTAAACAGCTCACAAAAAGTCAAAATATTTTCAAAATTGTATGGTGTATAGGAAATGCTAGTTTAAACATTCAGTGAAATTTTCATGTATTTACAGTTAATCGTTTTTGAATTACAACTAAATAAGAAAATCGCTACATGAGAAATCGAGTGAATATCCAATGTTGTAAAATTATGAACTTTAAACGCTCATAAAAATTTAATTTGACTTTCCGTTAGAGATTTTTTGATTGATAAAGGTAGATAAACTTATGAGTAATCTTGCATTACATTTTCAAATCTTAGATTTGAAAAGAAAAATTTTTATGAATTCTCAACTCAAAATAATTTGCTCATTTTCGTGATTTTTTCGTATTTTGTCAATATTTGAACTTTAAATGCTTATAAATAAAAATTGTGACTAAGGATTTTTAATATTTTTCATCTGCTTTTGAAACAATATATAGGAGCCTTCTATTAAATTTCAAGCTTTTTTACCAAACAAATAAAAATTTTATCGATATTTTTAGAAAAAAAACTAAAAAAAAAATGGAAAATGAAAATGTCCCTAAACAGTTCAAAATAATTCAAAATTTTGAAAATTTATCGTGTATAGAAAATGCAAATATAAACACCAGTGAAAATTTCATGTATCTACGGTCATATGTTTTTAAAGTTACACCAAAAAACCAAAATTCGATTTTTTGAAAATTTTTTTTTTGCGTAAAAATTCCCGTTTTCCTTAATTTCCCTTTGTGTTTTCACAGCGCTTTTGAAAACTACTGGGAAATATTTACTTTTGACCCCCCCCAAAGTACCAACTAGATTCACTTTCCTATCAGAAAAGTTACAATTGAAGAAAATCCAAGCATTTTTACTGTCCTAAAACGTGATGACAGACACAAAAAAAAACACACATCATTGTAAAATCAATACATTCATCGCTTCGCTCAGAATCTAAAAATTTGGAAAAAATTGTATGTTAGGAATACACATAACAAACTATAATACCCAAACTCATAGACAGAAAAAACTATTCAGAATAATTATAGGTAGTTCATTTAAGAAATATTACTCATAGGGAACCAGATTACCGATATTCAAATTCTTACATAATATTCAACTAGTTACATAAATCAAAAAAAAAAAATTGAAGAAGGGTGTTGGCGCCCGCAGACAAATGCATATTAGAAAAAAAAAAAAAAAAAATTTTGGAAAAAATTTTACGTTAGGAATACACATAACAAACTATAATACCCAAACTCATAGACAGAAAAAACTATTCAGAATAATTATAGGTAGTTCATTTAAGAAGGATTATTCATAGGGCACAAGATCATCAAAAATTCAACTAGAGTCACAATACTAAAAAAAAAAATTGAAAGAGGGTGTTGGCGCCCGCAGGCAATTGCATTTTAGAAAACCAAAAAAAAAAATTTTGGAAAAAATTTTACATTAGGAATACACATTACAAACTAAAATACCCAAACTCTTACACAGAAATAACGATTCAGAATAATTATAGGTAGTTCATTTAAGAAGGATTATTCATAGGGCACCAGATCATCAGAAATTCAACTAGAGTCACAATACTAAAAAAAAAAATTGAAAGAGGGTGTTGGCGCCCGCAGGCAATTGCATTTTAGAAAACCAAAAAAAAAAATTTGGAAAAAATTAAAAAGTAGGAACACACATTAAAGAATTCAAGCTAAGAAAGTCCATAATCTTAAATGAAAAAACTATTCAAAATAATTAAAGGTAGTTCATTTAAGAAGAATTATTCATAGGGCACCAGATTATCAATAATCAAGTCTACAAAAAAATTCAACTAGAGTCACAATACTAAAAAAAAAAATTGAAAGAGGGTTGGGGTTGGCGCCCGAGGCAATTGCATTTTAGAAAACCAAAAAAAAATTTGAAAAATTTTACGTTAGGAATACACATTACAAACAAAAATACCCAAACTCTTACAACAGAAAAAAACTATTCAGAATAATTATAGGTAGTTCATAAGAAATATTACTCATAGGGAACCAGATTACCGATATTCAAATTCTTACATAATATTCAACTAGTTACATAAATAAAAAAAAAATTGAAGGGGGGTGTTGGCGCCCGCAGGAAATGCATTTTAGAAAACCAAAAAAAAAAAATTTGGAAAAAATTTTATGTTAGGAATACACATAACAAACTATAATACCCAAACTCATAGACAGAAAAAACTATTCTGAATAATTATAGGTAGTTCATTTAAGAAGGAATATTCATAGGGCACCAGTTTAGAAAACCTGCATTTTAGAAAAACAAAAAAAAAAAAATTTGGAAAAAATTGTATGTTAGGAATACACATTACAAACCAAAATACCCAAACTCTTACACAGAAAAAACTATTCAGAATAATTATAGGTAGTTCATTTAAGTAGGATTATTCATAGGGCACAAGATCATCAAAAATTCAACTAGAGTCACAATACTAAAAAAAAAAATTGAAAGAGGGGTTGGCGCCCGCGGGCAAATGCATACTAGAAAACAAATAAAAAAAAATTTTGGAAAAAATTTTACATTAGGAATACACATTACAAACTAAAATACCCAAACTCTTACACAGAAATAACGATCAGAATAATTATAGGTAGTCATTTAAGAAGGATATTCATAGGGCACCAGATATCATCAGAAATTCAACTAGAGTAACAATACTAAAAAAAAAAATTGGAAAGCGGGTGTTGGCGCCCGCAGGGCAATTGCATTTTAGAAAACCAAAAAAAAAAAATTTTGGAAAAATTTTACATTAGGATACCACATTACAAACTAAAATACCCCAAACCTTACACAGAAATAACGATTCAGAATAATTATAGGTAGTTCATTTAAGAAGAGGAATATTCATAGGCACCAGTTTAGAAAACCTGCTTTAGAAAAAAAACAAAAAAGAAAAATTTGGAAAAAATTTTACGTTAGGAATACACATAACAAACTATAATACCCAACTCATAGACAGAAAAACTATTCAATAATTATAGGTAGTTCATTTGAGAAGGATTATTTCATAGGGCACCAGATTATCAATAATCAAGGTCTACAAAAAAAATTCACTAGAGTCACAATATAAAAAAAAAAAATTGAAAGAGGGTGTTGGCGCCCGCAGGCAAATGCATTTTAGAAAACCAAAAAAAATTGTAGAAAAATTTAAATAGTAAAACCACACATTGAAGAGTTCAAACTAAAATATCCAAAATCTTAAACAGTTTTTAAATATTTTAAATTAGATATATATAAAAAATTCAAAAAAGTCAAATATATAAAAATTAAACTGAATGGCGAACGTGAGACAGCCTCTTTTCAAATTATATAGTATGTACACAGGTACTCAGTGTACTTCTAGGTATAACCGGTTAATGTTGAAATATATTTATACAAATCAATCTATTAGAATTCAAAGAATCGTAAAAAAATAATTGTTTGAGAAACCTGGGTGAAATAACACTAAACAAAAGAATACTCTGGAAGCTAAATACAACAGTACCTAATAACTACATTCCAAAAATTAGGTATTGTTTACATGTAATAATACGAACAGTTATTATGATCAGAGGTGTATCACTGTAATATATGATTAGAAAATGTATAAAATGAAAGTTATTTATAAGGATGTAAAAGAATGTGGAAGGAAATCTTGAGAATTTTTGACAATAGGATACCAAAAACACAAAACCATATTTTAAATTAAAACTATTGATTTTATACATTTTCTATTTACAAAAAAACTCATGAGTATAGAAAACATTATAAAATTCCTAATAAAATAATATTTTTTTTATATGTTATAATTTGTCGTGTAAAAACATCATTATTTTATGTTGGCTGTATTTAAATTTTAATAAATATACTGGGGTACAACTCTAGCTGACAGTCTTTAAGACCGTGTTAAAAACTATGATAATTAGTTAACGCTAATTTCCTGTCCTATCCTTTCCTAACCGAACCAAATTAATAATATTTAAATATTTTCTTTCATCGTTATGTTACAATATCGAATACCTTGTAGTTAGTAGGAAAAGATCTTCGCAAAGCTCATGACCTTTCTCGCTAGTCGTCCATCGGCACCATAGCTTCAACCAACCATAGGTTTACCTAACTAACCTCCTTATGACTTATATTAGGACACTTTGAATAAAAAGATCCTGGAGTTGCAGGTTGCCAAACTTAAGTGTTTGATTATCAAGTTGACCTTTGATTGTTGACACCTTAATCCATGCTATGGATGAAGCCATCGATAATAAAGATATGGATAAGCCACGTTCCCGGAGGGAATGCAATTAAGGCTACTTTATATTGGTATACTTTATTTGGCCTCATTGTTCCCCTCCAAGACCGCTGATAAATGTCCTATCCATATCTTTATTATCTATGATGGAGCCCATACCCAGCAAAAATCGATCAACGAGTCTCTATTAATGATTATCAGCATCTATCTCTCACCACACACACTGGAGACACACATGCACATGAAAGGTTTTTTTTAAAACAACATTTTTAGCTTCATATTTTTTTTTAAAAAAATACAGGATAATGTCGAGCACGGGAGCAAACTTTAAACGTATTCAATTAATTTTTATTTTTGCACTAATTGAAACATGCTATGGAGGATGGTCCTTTTCGGTCCAGTGTCCACAAATATTTCAATTCATAATATGAAATCCCAGCCCTGTCCCTCTACTCTGATATTAAAAGCCCCCAGCCCACCTTCCTCTATGCAAAAAGAAATTTAAAAAAATTGTAAATCAACGCACAGTCTCTCTATTCTTAATATTTATGATTTCATTAATTTTCAGTATTTGTTTAATTAGATTGGGGAAAACATAAGACAATATCTTTACACAAGACTGTGGACTAACACAATCATCCTTGATAAAAGGCACATGATATTAAATACCTTCTATATTTGAATCAATCTATTTTTTTTTTTTTTTTCAGGTACTTTATTGGTGGACGGCACTTTAACTCCGGTCACTAACCTACTGTGGCGACTTGAGGCATTTCCTTTTAGGAAATTAATAAATCCTCAAACATAACTCTTAATTCAAGAGTTTGTAACTAATACAATCATAAATAAATATGAGTATAGTACATTTCGTAGTATGATATTTATGGACGACCACTTGCCACCATGGCCCCTCGATATAGTATATGTGGCGACCGGCACATCTCTTTTAGATAAAATGATTAAATTACTTAATCAAGCTCCAATCTATTAAACATTTATTTGTGAAGATAATTTGGGATAATTTAAAGAAAAAATTTGGACATTGAAGAGAGACTGTGTGAATTAACAAAATATGGGTGTAAATGTACATTTGAAACACGTGTTATAATGTATTCTATTGAACGTTAGTTAATTTTTTATAATGTACTATAATAAAACATTTGAACATTATTACAATATACGTATAATATTATACATAGATTTCAAGTATGATTTTTTTTAGTTTTTTTTTTTTTTTTGATAGTTACCTACCTATTACAATACAAGATATTTTATTTTTATGTTTTGAAGCAAATATGTTTTGGATTATTTAGATCTATATAAACTAAATTTCAGACCCGTAGTATATTTAAAGTTTATGTGATCAGAGTTCGTGGGACCAATTTTTTCAGACTCTACTAGAATGTTGTAGTCAGTGGCGCCGAGTACGTTACTTTAGGTGGTTCAAATGGAACCACCTTAAATGGGGTGGGTGGGGGTGGGTGGCACTGGGGGTATATAATTAATATCAAGTCATTTATAATTTAACAGGCGTAATTGTAATTTGTATAAACCTGTGAACATATTTTCAAAAAAAAAGAAAAATGATGAAACTTTGAGTATTGTTTTATTAATATTGTTTAATTTGTCTATAAATTAATATTTTTTATAGTCTGATGGTTATAAATATATAGAATCTATTAGGTAGGTACTTATTTTCTTGTAAATTTTTTTTTGGGAGATCCCTATTATTACAACACCGTTCCAAATATGCGGTTTTTTTTGGGTTAGTTCGTTTAATAGCATGGTTGTCATTTATTTGATTCGTATATTTTACTCGCTTATTTTCTTAAAATGTTTTTTATATTTTCGGTTCATCCGTTAGAAAAATAAATAGGTATCTATCTACCCAAGTGTGTGAATAAAGAATTTTTTTTTGTAAAACCACTTTGAATTATTATTTATTATTATACTTTTTTTCATTGCATAAATTTCACAGCCATGCTAATTACTTTTACTTCCAATCATAATACCTCCCACAGTTAAGGTGGTGTCAAATGTCAACTTGTCAACAATCAACTGCTTGTTCAACTTGATAAACAGTTAAGAGGATGTCTGATTTTTAGACGCACCATTTATTTCTTCTCTCTGACCCACACGCAATCATTTTATTGTTTTCGTAATCGCACCATTTTGGTATGCTACGCGTGGGTCAAAGATGGAAAACAAATAGTGCCGCTGACATCCCAACCAGCAAATGATCTTTTTATTCTATCCTATAGGTCGAGGTTTGTAACCTATACCAACCGGTAACGGTATAGTTTCAGCCATGGAGTCAGGGAGCCATGGGAGCCATGGAGCCATGGAGCCTTTGCAATTCATGATCCTTCCCTACGTATTCGGCATTGTTAACCGAACTATTCTACCTTACCCATTTTCTTCGCCCGTCTCTCACAGCTATATAAAGTTCAACCACTCTAAGTCCACACCTCCATATGATCGGTATTCTTTCAGCCAACTCTCACTATCTCTTATCATACAGTGGACCGAACCACCTAAAACCTATTCTCTCTTGTTTTCACTACCCAATATGTAACTACCCGTAATTAATTGATTTCTTATTCTATCCCTTTGGTACCTCACACCTAACTTATGAGTTTCATATCGCTTGACCTGCCGAACCTTACTATTTCTTTTCATCTTCAAACAAAACATTCTGAAGATCCCGTTGACCCATTTCCTTATCTTCGCCGTATCACACAACTTCCTAATTCCTATTCACTCAGTCTCTAGTTACCTACAAGTCATTGTACTTGATTATCGGTGAAAAACGAAAATATTTTAAATATCGGGGAGGCGAATTCCCTACCCGAAAGAATTACTTAAAAAAGATCATACCTGACCAATGTTTCTAATTTTATAACACGATTAATTGATACCGGAATAGTGTTTATACCAGTATAATTACAATACAAATATTGAAACAGTTTAGGGCAATACATCCCCTGATCAATTAAAAATAATAAAAAGAAAACCTACTGAAAAATAAGAAAATACCCCGTGACGGAATCAAAACTGCTACGAAACTATAGTAAACGTATATGCTCTACGTTGACCGAGTTAACAGATTTTCCGTGACAATAAATATTTAATTCAAGTCTAAAGAGTAAATTTAAGCTCAAAATAATATGAAAACAAACTTACGCATAAACATCGACTCTTCCAGTGAAACCTAGCTGTACTGCAGCACACGCTGTCGCCGAAGAAACAGCTATCTTCATCCGTCAACATCTCGCTAATTGAAACTTATCTAGTATAAGAATACTAGTATCTTTACGCTCTGTTATATATCTGGTTTTCTATTCAGGGGTAAAATACATTTTTTTTCTTGATTGAATATGAAAGCTGTGAGATGATAGATATGAATTTCGTGAGAAATCTAGAGGTACTAGAAAACTGAGACGAGTGTGTTGAATGAAATAAATTAAAAAATTGATTAACACAAAAATCGCTTAAAATTAATTAATTCAAATAATGAGATGAATCTTATTAGACCGTATACTAGACACAAATTATAGACATTCTATAATGCATTCTCCTGCCGGGGCCCTAGACACTGTTGAAGAGATTAAATTTCTTTAGTAATTAAATTACGGTACGAATTAATATTTACGTAGGTACTTGTCCAATACTCGAATATCAGAATTTAAATTAAAGAATGTGATATACCTAGGGTAACCTATCGATCGATTCTAATACAGAAATTTACATAGGTACAAATAATATCACATATCAAATAGTGAAAATTTGAAGAAAATATCCTATAGGTATATCCTGTTAAAACTCCCAAATAAAACGTACCATTTGAGGTGTTCTCTTAAAACCCAAATGTTTAATGCCCGTACCCCGTACGCATAGAAATGTATGTTTCATCACATTTAACGAAAACTATACTATCTTAACGGATCGGAAATTAACGAAAGAACGTATAAGACAAAAATGATCGTCGTGAGTGGTAGGTATAAACTGCTATGTTCCTACTTACAAATCATATTAAATAACATTAATCATTATGTATTTTCTTATTTTATTAGGTAGGTATAAATACCTACCTTCCTACTTATAAAAGCATTGCCTGATCATTGATTTTAATTTTAAAAATATTCTACTATAACAATAAATTAACATTTGTAGGCAAAGTATTATAGGTTTAAGGTATTTTTCATAATATCTTAATTTTTGTTTAAAACCTATAACAACTGGATTTTAAAAACTACTCTACGTTCTAGCGGATATATAAGTTAATATTAGAGTAGAGTAGAAAGACTTACGTAATTATTTATTCTTCCGGCCGCGCGAAACGCGTTCCCTTCGGTTGTATAATAATATGTCTAGTTGTCAGAGCTGTGCATCTCCGCCAGGGAGAGGAAAATGCAGCGCGCGTCTTCATATCTCCAATCCAAAAGTTTTAGTCTGGAAGTATTGAGATTAATGACATTTATAAAATAGGCACCAGCTTAATAACCAGAATGGAACGAAATAATATGTGAGAGTAGTATTGGATCGCTGTTTTCTCATAGACGATTGTCATTTGCCATGGATTATTTATAATTATAACCTCACCGTCCCAATCGTTAGAAAATACATATATGGTCCTAACCGATGGATGATGGATATTTTGTATTATTTTCAAAAAAAAACATTTATTTGTTCTCTACTAGACGCAAATACGGTAAATGAATTCAAATTTATATGTAGATAAGGTTTTTTTACTTGCAGGTAACCATTTATTTATTACTTGGTTTATTAACAAATTCTATGATATAAAATAGTAATAAATGAAAATAGTTTTATGATCCCAATATTTAAAAATAATGTTTCGAATAAAATAATAAAAACAATTTATGAAATACCTATTAATTAATATGTATCACCTAAATAACAAAATAACTAAATAAATTCGTGTTTTTTTTTTTAATATTTATAATTCATATTTATACCGATTTTCTATTTATATTAATAATAATTATAAATATAAATATATAGCAATAACAAATCAATTTTGAGTAGCGGCCCACCGGGAAAGTTCCCAGTATCCCGCCGGCTCAGTCCGCGCCCTGGTTCATATTGTAACCAAAAAATCTAAAAAATCTATTATAAACACAGTTACTTTTAAGATATTACAAGTTAAAATCTGGACGAAATTACATATTAAAACCAAGAATAACGATTTTAGTTATTTTGTTGTAATTTAAAAATAGTAGGTATTCGATGACACTTTCAAATGTAATATTTTGGGCAAAAATGACTTTAACCTACTATTATAGGTACTAATGCCTAATAGTAAAATAAATTACTTTAATCTCAATATTATTTATTAGTTAACGATGTCTTTGCTCAGAATCGTTTTTCGTTTATTCATTTTGTATTTTTTAACTTATACATGGATATATTATTATTACTAATAATTATGTAGGTTGTGTTTTGTTTATTTCATTAATTTATTTTAATACTATACCAATAAGTTATATATTAATTAATTATTTTTGAAACATTGTGTTCGAAAAAATAACCAATAATTGTAATCTTAATTAGAGTCTGTAATGTACCTACCTATTGTAAAAAAATAAATTATAATAACTGTTGAACTTTTAGGGACATAATAGTTAACACATCGTGTATGTAGTATTAACACTATTTATCTACCTATACGAGTATATGAGTAGGTGTATTATTCATATGTGCGCACAGTCAGGATAGCCGTAGACCATTCCGTGAATATTGCTTTTATGTGACAAGTTATACGTCCCTAATCCCTAGGATATAGAATATAGATATGAAGTAAACAATAGAAGTTAAGTATGTGAACACTAAATTAATAGTTATCTATAACTTTAACGTTGTATTTGGAAAATAAATTACCAGCTATTAATTAAAAATGTATCTTATGACTATTATCAATTATAAGTTATAACATATATTTCTATAATTAAACCCAAACATATATATATATATTAAGTACCCTATATAGGTATGCGCTATTAATCATAATTATTCTCGAACAGGACTGGAAAACGACGACGACGTTTATATCTCGCGTATTTTATACTTTCTAGTTTAGAACTAAAATATTGCGCCTACAACACTTGGATAGCACATTTTCGTGACATTAAATATTTATTTCAAGTCTTAAAAGAAAATTTTAAGCCCCAAAAGAATATATAAAAACAAACTTACTTTAATTATCGACTCTTTCGGCGGAATCCGTTACGTGTTGTGAACTGCGACGCCCTGAGGAAGATGGAGAAACGCTTCAGAATACAAAACTTTGAATACTGTGATTTATGACAAATAAAAATTATACGAAACGCAGTAAGTTTTTGTTCATATTTTCTTGCTTATTGGAATTTTAGAATTTTTAATCGACTGTGTCTTCTCTGCAAACTCCTTTGAGATTTGCCATAGATAAATAAATATAAATGATAGATATTATACTATACATCGTTGCCTACGTCAATATGATGAATCCCACGGATATAAATATAATGCAACTCTTTATATCAAAGAGTTCCGTGTTAAGGAACGATTTGTTCATTGAAATTTTGATATGACAATAAACGAAATAGTTTATAATTTTGAATTTGAATTTATAACAATATGATATAGGTATTATTTAAATTATTATTTTCGTTTATTAATTTAATTATTGATTAAGATGGTGAATAGATATTAGAAGTACAAGCATTTTTATAAAAGCATATTGTATTTATGAATTATTTAAATAAAAAATGTGATTACGGATATTTTAGAGTTAACATAAAGCCATAAACGTATACAGTAAAATACTATAATACACAACTAGATTTCTAAACTCCAAGTCTATAATTTTAGATTCTGAGCGGATCGATAAACTGTATTAACTTTTACAATGATGTGTTTTATTTTTTTAATATTTTTTAATTATTTTTTTTTGTGGTCTGTGTTACAAAGATAGTATTCGTAATAAAGATTTAATTTTCATATAATAATTAAAAATCTGTTCCTTTCACAAAATATTTTTTAATTATTTTTTAATGTTACATTTACATTTATCGTTTGGAATTTATCCCAAAGCGATCTCTGAATAATCATCAATGATTAATTAATAGTTACATTAAGGATTATAAATTAGAATAACCTACAGTTTCCCGCTTCTACTATAACATTATTTTAATTTTATTTTACTGTTTTTTAATTTTTGAAATGCAGTCTGCAACCTTGTTTCGGTGATTTTACACGTAATATAATAAAATTGATACTAGTGATGAGTTTAGGTTTTAAAAATTATTACACGATTTCATTAAAAAAATATCTATGAGTATAAACATCAGCATTCGAATTAACTATGATTATTATAACGTATGAAGCTATACATATTACATATATTTTTTGAAAAATTATTAAAAAAGCAAGTATAATTCCTATTTATGCTACATGCGTTGATCTAGCAAATGCAGACTGCTACGAAATGTGCAAATTTTTTTTAAGGCACAATCTGTTTTGAAAACGTCTGTCCAGAAAAGAGTTTGTTTTAAGACTGTCTATCTTGATAACAACTAACTAATTTAAAGTGTATTGTCATATTAAAATTATAATGAAAAATAATAATTATAAGTAAAATTGCAAAACATTTTAATTACCTATAATTAACCATCTTGGGTATGAACTCACTAAAAATTGTGTAGTATGCTAATAAAATATATGATGTGTAACCTATAATATGTATTTATTGTATATAAAAAATATAAAGATTAGATAACTAAAAATAATATTATATTGTTTTAAATACTTTCCCGCAAAACTAAGGTGATACCCGGCGCCAGTATGTCTATTATGAAAAAAAAGGTACGTATAAAACTTGTGCGCGTGAAACGAAGACGGCCTTTGTACTGTTGGTCTTGCGTTTATTTTATACATCCGCTTTTGGGGATTAAAATTATAAATACTTTTACCGTCACCATTAAACACGATTGTCCGTTGGCAATAGTATTAAATTTAAGACGAAAAGTAAATGTAAAAAAGAATTAATATAAAAAACAAACCTTCGCGCGTGTAACATTGATTCTTCTGATGAAAAATACTAGAGTGCCGCCATCGGCCGAAGAATAGAAACAGCATCTCATCCATCTTCATCTCGATCCGATGAGCTTAACTTGAAAGTATCGAAATATTTTATGAAAAATAACTCGGGAGCATAACGACATTTGTGAGTTTGTGTTAAAACTTACATTATAATATAATAGACGTTTTAACGAACTGTCCGCCTATATTGATGGATTTTTATTTTTTGTACACTGAAATCAAATACAAATAGTATTTGCTGAATTATTAGAATTGTTAATCTTCGCCAACGAATTTCGACAATTGACGATTGCCATAGATATTTTAAAAGATATTATTTACTATGATAAATCCATAGATTTATATATTATACTCAGTGCCTATACGGTATATTGATAAATCGTATGTTCTTTTACAGAAATCGTAGTGATTAGCAATGTACCTATATTCTGGTTTTCTATTTCAGTTATAGTTCGCATATCAAGTTTAACTATACAAACTGGTCCGCAAGTTAAACAAGTACAGAACAAACATTAGTATATCTTATAAGTATCTTACAAGTATATCTTGTATCAAATTAGAGCACCGATATAAATATGTAAATAAAAAAAATTATTTTATTTTATTGAAGTAGTATAATATAGATATTAGTAAAATTTTTCCCTAAAGGGCTGTATTGCTAAGAAGGTAATACACTATTTATAGTTTAAATGTTAATAAGGCTATAAATTGTATATTATATATTAATATGATTTTAGGGTATAGCATAATTCCTTTAAGTAAACCTATTATAATACTTGTGTACTACAATATTGTATAGGTCATGTCGGTATGTTACGATAGGTATTATTCAGTTATTCAACAAACACTTATGTACCACTTTTTTTCAATAATCTATCATTATATCCAGTTATTTCTAAGTGTATTTTCCACCTACTAACTATTATTGATTACAACCTGCTAATAAATTATTCCTTTTTTGATCCAAATATGATTTAAACATGTACCTATATTGCTTATATTTTTTTTTTACAATAATTGTTTCCTTTACATTTTATTGACCTATTTAAGTTTTAATCACCATCAATTAATTTAATTTTGTATTTTAGAATCACTGTATGGTTGGATAAATACAACACAAGACAACAAGGTATTTAAAAAAATTATTTCAAATATTTTGAAACATTGCCGCCAACATCAACATCAAAAAAACTTACAGAATCAATCACTGGAATAGATTATAGATTTTTTTTTTATTTATAATTCATTAGCTGGGATAAGCATATACAGGAATAGAAAAGAGATTTTTAAATATTATTTTGTGTTACTTTTATTATTTTAAAAATTATACTTTTTCAAATAATTAAAAAATGGTAATCTTTATTACAGTTCTCCTTTACACTATTTACCGTAGGATATTGTTTATTATATTTAAAGTTATGTTATTCAATATTAATACCGTAGCCGGTTAAGTTGAATTATTATTATTTGTTCATGATCATATTTGTGTATAATAATATATTTTAGACGTTTCAATTACTCACGAATATATTTTTAAAATAGTTATAACACGAACTAAAATGGTTCTTCTTTGTGTAAATATCTAATTTCGTCCAATTTGATCAAAATAAAAATATAAAATAACTAGGTATAAGAGAAATTGTGTTTTATATTTTTTTAGATTTTTTGGTTACAGATAACCTACTAACGTGGAACTTTGTTTTCAATTTCATAAATTGTGCCTATCTTTTTTAAAAAATTTCACCTGCTATTGTAACAATATACCAGGAGCCTTGTATTAATGTTCATGCTTTTTGACCCAACTACTAAAATTTTATTGACATTTATAGAAAACAAAACTAAAAAAAAATGGAAACTGAAAATGTCCACAAACAGCCAAAACAAGTCAAAATATTTTGATAGTGTATAGAAAATGCTATTATAAACATTCAGGGAAAATTTCATATACCTATCTGCGGCAATTAGTCTTAAAGTTACACCAAAAACTAAAATCGATTTTGTTAAAACTTGATATTATTGTTAGGTTAAGTTTCTATTTTATAATAGATCAATAGCCATACATATAGTATTACCTATAAATCACATTATTTTATTTAAATCCCGGTAGTCGAGTTTTGGACAAGTACCTACATAGGTAACTTATAATAATTCATATTGTAATTTAATTAGGTACCTACCAAAAAAATATAACTTCTCAAACACTGTGTCTAGAGGAACTGGAGGGATAATGCATTCGAATAATAAAATGTCTATAAACTTGCGGACCAGTTTTGCATAGTTAAATTTGACATACGAACTATAACTGAAATAGATAACCAGAATAGGTACATTGCTGATCACAAATTACTTAGTAGGAAGTAAATTATACGAGTTTATA
>SSSL01000146.1:0-17768 GCA_008086715.1 Sitobion miscanthi
GCATATCTGTTTGTTTCCTCGATAGCCTTATTTATAACTATATAATATATAAGCAATATTTTATCTCTAAATAAACTCTATTTTAATTTCACAACTTACACGTAATCAAATGTATGAAAATATTATGTGCAGCGCGGAATATTAATTTTTAAATGTGTACATAATATGTATCTGAATATTTGAGTATTAAAAAAATATTTTAATATTATAATCAGTAAAATATATTGAACTATCAAACGTTTGCCATAATTAGTTTTCTCGTTTTTTTTTTTTTTACGAAGTATGCAAATACGTCTGTAAAAATATATAGTAATAAATTACTATGTAATAGATAATTTTAAAAGACATCTATGAAAATTAGAATTTTAACTATTTTCATTTTTGAATCATTGAGCACACGATGGCTCACGATTGCTTAATGCCGTCGTCGGCACGTGCAAACAACTAGTGTAGAAGAAAAACTCAAACATATTGTAGTGGATGATTTTTTCCGTCTGGATCAACCAGGGTCTCATATACCGCTGCGCGTCACGGTTGCCGTTTCCCACCGAACCGCTATTAAAACGGCTCGCGGTCGCCGTCGAATCCACTGAATTAAATGAATATTAAATATTAATATGAAACGTATATCGTTGCATGGTTTATATTTTATCAATTTTATTCTATCTGCTCTACTGCATAATATATTAATAATCTAATTTACGTACTAAAGTTGTGTGCACGCAATCCAGAAAATTCAAAACTAAGTTGAAGCAAACAACTAGAAAGCCCTAGCTTATAAACCTATTTAATGTTTTCAGTTTTTAAATAATAATATAAATAAAAGATAATTTTTTATCAATATTACTAAACTGTTTTCACAATGCTTAATATGGCAATTATTTTAATCAATAATAGTTTTTGACAACACAATTATTAAAAAGGTGGGTAAGTGGATGTCGCTCTGCTGTACAGTAGGTTACAAATGGGTCACTGTAATGGATGGTGTTAAAATTGAATTCAATGATATAATATCGTTGTATAAGAAAAACGATTCTAAGCAAAAACGGTCAGTCAGCCTATGATATTACTAAGTATATTTGATGATATTATTGTGCATAAAGTAATTTATATATAACCTATTTACGTGGAGTCTTTTTTTCAATTTTCAATTCTTAGCTATAAAAGTTGAACATTTTATACATTTTTAACTACAAAATAATTATTAAATTATAAATTTGATAAATTTTGTCAAAATTTGAACTTTAAATGCCAATAAAAAAAATTGTGCCTATGTATTTTTAATATTTTTCAACTGCTATTGTAAAAATATATATCAAGAGCCTTGTATTAAATGTTCACGCTTTATTTCCCAACAAATAAAATTGTATTGATATTTATAGAAAAAAAAAACTAAAAAAATTGAAAACTGGCAATGTCCGTAAACAGCTCAAAAAGAGTCCATTTATTTTCAAAATTTTATCGTGTATAGAAAATGCTAATATAAACATTCAGTGAAATTTTCAAGTATCTACAGTCATTCGTTTTTTAATTACAATAAAATAAGAAAATCGTTACACGAGAAATCGAGTGAATATCAAATGTTGTAAAAATATGAATTTCAAACGCTTATAAAAATTTAATTTGATTTGCTTGTAGACATTTTTTTTTTTTGATAAAGGTAGACAAACTTATGGGTAATCTTGTATTACATTTTTAAATCTTAGATTTAAAAAGAAAAATTTTTATGAATTCTCAACTCAAAATAATTTGCTAATTTTCGTAATTTTTCCGTATTTTGTCAAGATTTAAACTTTAAATGCTTATAAATAAAAACTGTGACTAAGGATTTTTAATTTTTTTCATCTGCCTTTGAAACAATAACCTAGGAGCCTCCTGTTAAATTTTCAAGCTTTTTTACTCAACAGATAAAATTTTATTGATATTTATAGAAAAAAAAAAACTAAAAAAAATGGAAACTGACAATGTCCGTAAACAGCTCAAAAAGAGTCAAATTATTTTAAAAATTTTATCGTGTATAGGAAATGCTAATATAAACATTCAGTGAAATTTTCAAGTATCTACAGTCATTCGTTTTTTAATTACAATTAAATAAGAAAATCGTTACATGAGAAATCGAGTGAATATCAAATGTTGTAAAAATATGAATTTCAAACGCTCATAAAAATTTAATTTGATTTGCTTGTAGACATTTTTTTTTTGATAAAGGTAGACAAACTTATGGGTAATCTTGTATTACATTTTCAAATCTTAGATTTAAGAAGAAAAATTTTTATGAATTCTCAACTCAAAATAATTTGCTAATTTTCGTAATTTTTCCGTATTTTGTCAAGATTTGAACTTTAAATGCTTATAAATAAAAACTGTGACTAAGGATTTTTAATTTTTTTCATCTGCCTTTCAAACAATAACCTAGGAGCCTCCTGTTAAATTTTCAAGCTTTTTTACTCAACAGATAAAATTTTATTGATATATATAGAAAAAAAAACTAAAAAAAATGGAAACTGACAATGTCCGTAAACAGCTCAAAATAAGTCAAAATATTTGGAAAATGTTACGGTGTATAGAAAATGAAAATATAAACAACCAGTGAAAATTTCATGTATCTACGGTCATTTGTTTTAAAGTTACAACAAAAACCAAATTCAATTTTGTGAAAAATCGATTTTGCGTAAAAATTCCCGTTTTTCCTTAATTTTTCTTTCGTTTTTCTCGACGCTTTTGAAAATTACTGCGAATTTTAAATTTTGACCTCCCCAATGCACCAACGATATTCACTTTCCAATCGAAAAAGATACTGAAGTTGAAAATCGAAGCATTATTGCGACTACTTATCGTGTACACAGACACAAAAAAAAATAAAAAAAAAAATATAAAAACACACATCATTGTAAAATCAATACATTCATCGTTTCACTCAGAATCGAAAATTACATTAAAATCGAACATTTTTCATTTAAATATTGTTTTTATTATGTTTTAATGTTTTATTTCAGCGGTTCTTAACTTGTGCTCCGCGGCCCCCAGGGGGTCCGCGGTAGCCTTAACACATAACATACGTCAATAATAAATAACATGAGTGCATTATTACAATACTGTTGGATTATAATTATTATTTTTCTTATATAATAATTAATATTATTATATAAGAGATAGACCTATTTTACCGTTGTCACGCCGAAGACTAGGTATAATGGATTACCAGGTATGAAAATTAGAATTTTAACTATTTTCATTTTTGAATCATTGAGCACACGATGGGGCTTAAAGCCGTCGTCGGCACGTACAAACAACTAGTGTAGAAAAAAAACTCAAATATATTGTAGTGGATGATTTTTTCCGTCTGGATCAACCAGGGTCTCATATACCGCTGCGCGTCACGGTTGCCGTTTCCCACCGAACCGCTATTAAAACGGCTCGCGGTCGCCGTCGAATCCACTGAATTAAATGAATATTAAATTATGAAACGTATATCGTTGCATGGTTTATATTTTATCAATTTTATTGTATCTGCTCTACTGCATAATATATGAATAGTCTAAGAACTCTAAGTGGCGTACTAACGTTGTGTGCACGCAATCCGTCAAAACTAAGTTGAAGCAAACAACTAGAAAACCCTAGCTGATAAACCTATTTAATGTTTTCAGTTTTTACATAATAATATAATTAAAAGATATCAATATTACTAAACTGTTTTCACAATGCTTAATATGGCAATTATTTTAATCAATAATAGTTTTTGACAACACAATTATTAAAAATTACATTAAAATCGAACATTTTTCGTTTAAATATTGTTTTTATTATGTTTTAATGTTTTATTTCAGCGGTTCTTAACTCCGCGATAGCCTTAACACATAACATACGTCAATAATAAATGGCATGAGTGCATTATTACAATACTGTTGGATTATAATTATTATTTTTCTTATATAATTATATATATTATTATACATAAGAGATAGACCTATTTTACCGTTATCACGCCGAAGACTAGGTATAATGGATTACCAGGTGTAGATTCCACACCAAATAATTTTACTATTAATATTTATTTATCAGTTTTTCTTGTTCATACGAAATTTATAGGCGTACAGCACTGTAATCAAAGGTCGTATATTTACCGCCACTAAGTGTAGTTGATTAATCGTACTCTATTATACTTTTATTTGACATTTTTATACTAACCGATCTATTTTTACCTAACCGAAATTATTTGGAACTGGAACCGTTATTTTATTTTTGGAGAACCGGCACCGTAACCGATAGTGATAAATTCAAAAGGTTACAGTCCCTGAATTTATTAAACTGATTATTATAATATAATCATAAATCGGATTTTAAAGAATTAGATAGTTATTTTGTCTTATAATAAGTATAACTAAAAGGATCTACGTATTATATAATAATATACATATAATATTATATCATAACAGTTTATTTAACACACCCAATATTATTTTCTAAACATAATCAAATTTGTTTTTTAAAAATCTTGAATATTCATAAAAACTATTTTGTTACCTACGTAAATTATATTCTAACTGATGATGATAACATACACAAATATTTTTAAATATTTGTCAATTTACTACACACATAGGCTTTTACTGCTTATAGAACCTAGTATATTATAATATTATTAAAGTTATCTTACTAACTCACTTGCAGGGTAAGTGGTATATAAAAGTGGGGGGGGGGATTTTGTGTGTTACAGCCCCCACAGGTTTTTTTTTGCTATAGAAAACTAAGAAAGCCCAAAAGTAACAGTTAAATTAATAAGTGTGGGGTTTGCCCCCTGAAATAGATATATTTTAGGCCCTGGGCTTAACACAATATTAATTGTTCAATTAGTTATCAATTAGTTATCAATTAATAATTATTGCAATTGTTTATGCCACATAAAGAATGTCCTGTGCACACATACACATAATATAGGTAATATACTTCTTTTTTTCAAATGAGAATCAACCTAATTGACTGTATATTGTTAAACAGATGATTTTTATGTATATAAAATGGGATGTATGTGTAATTAGAAGCATTTATTATAAATAACTATATTTATAATAAATATATTTTATAATTATATTTTAATTATAAGCAGACAATTTTTACAAATTATAAAATGTTGATAACTTATTAACATTTTCCAATCGCCAAAATATACCCCATATCTTCCAAACCCATTTTGAACATATTATCTTAAGTATACAAAATTGAATAACTATATTATAATAAATAAATCCATAATAAAAAAAAAAAAAATAAGATCAAATGTGGATCTGAAGTGGATGATTTTTTCTATCCGGATCAACCAGGATCTCATATACCGCTACTCGTCACAGTTGCCGTTTCCCACCGAACCGCTATTAAAACGGATCGCGGTCGCCGTCGAATAAAAATCCACTGAATTAAATGAATATTAAATATTAATATCGATAGGTATATCGTTGCACGATTTATATTTTATCAATTTTATTATATCTACTCCAGGGCCTAAAATTGTGTGCAGTAGCAAATTTAAAAGTGTGCACTATTATGCAATAAAGTTATGTGTGGTATGTGCACTACTAGGTCTATGTTCATTATTTTATAATATTTTGGTGTAGAATTAGGCGTGCAGTAGCAAAATATCTTAATTTTAGGCCTTGATCTACTCTACTGCATAATAATATATGAATAGTCTAAGTTACGTACTAACGTTGTGTGCACGCAATCCAGCAAAAAAGTCAAAAACGAAAAACGTGCGTATGTTTCATTATTATTATGATCGATCGCGGTTGCATCGTCAACCGGCGGCCGACGCGATAAGAAATTTCTCAAACTAATATTAAACGTGTAAATAGAATAATCTAAGAAACCAAGTCATATTGTCATACTCACACACTGCAGTCAATATTGCAGTCAATATTTTTTAACGATGACTAAATAAAATTATTACCTTACTATGTTTACTTTCAAGTTTCGTATAAATATTATGCAATTAGAAACCATATTTATGTATATATATTATTATCATAATAAATAATTTAATCCTACAATGATTTTTAGAATAACAGGGAATTAATTATTACACAGTGAAACTCCGTACGACGAAATTACATTTAGCAACATTCCCCGTTTAACGAAATTTTTTGAGAATCATATCAAATTAGAACTAAATTTATTCAATTCTATCTGACAAAATTCTCTATATTACGAATTTTTTTAATACCCCATAAGACTCGTAATATGAAAGTTTCACTGTTCTATATATAATAATAATATTATTACTACTATATAATATTAAATTACAAAATATTACAATAAAATGATTTATTATATAAAATAGCGCAACTCAACGGTTCATACAGACGAGTAAATAAATAATGACATTTTATAATTTCAGTTTTTACTTACAACAACAATTATAACTATTTATATATTTATTATATTATATTTTATTATTTTATTTTTTAGTATACTGTACAACATCAGAATTCAGAATTCCTGACGCAGCTGTTGTATCTTTACAATCAGACATTCGTCGTGTATAATTAATATCGTATGCGTAATAATAATATATCCGACAAGAAATGTGAATAATATTATGACGATATGGCCAATCACACTCACCGGTGTGAAAAACATAAAAATAAAATACACAATAAAAGTACACTGCCACCGACGTATCACGTATTCCGAGTAACAATGTGAGTTCGTGTTCAGAATTTTCTTGTTATTCATCAAATTAAATATATTTACTTAGGTAAGACGATTTCACCAGTCATCAACCAAATTGTCCACTTATTTTAAAAAACCACCTAACCCGCGGTGGGAATGGTTGAATATTTGGGCGTACGTAATTTTTGCCAAAAAAAACCCCCAGATAAATATAAATGTAATTTGCGCCACACAAAAAACTAAATAAAAGGTCATTAAATAATCTGCCCATCGTGTACCTACAAAAATCGTAATTTGCGCAACTTTAAAATAACTAAATAATCAAGTTTATTTTAGTAAAAAATCATTGATATTATAATTATAAATAAATGTATATAAGTATATAAGGACCAGTTGTACCATCTCCGATAAAAATTAACCGAACTCCGAAGTTTAATTGGCCAAATTTTCCCAGTTATAAAATCTGTTATATTTTTCTAATATACTTTTAATATATTTGCGATTAATATGAGACTAACTGTAAATATTATCATGATACTGCTGCAGTGGCGGTCAAACGGGGGGGGGATGAGGGGGATAGATCCCCCATGAATTTTTTTTCAATATTTATAACAATTTATAATTAAGTATATTCTATAATGTATTCAATTTTGTTCTATTTTTTTTCTAAAAACAAATTATCAACTATTATAAATTTCGACAGAATGTCAGAATATGTTTATACGTGTTGTAGTGATCCCTCACTAACGCTTATATTTTGAATTCGACGACGTGATGATGAATAGGGGTTTTCTAAGGAGAGGTTGCAGAGTAACAAGTGACACAGTAATTAAGTATAAGTATTTTTATTAAGTTAAACACAGTATATTTGTTTATGAAATTTATATAAGTCTGAGGACAGAGCGAAAAGCATCTGCCCGAGAAATTAGTTATTAGCACTAGTTAAAAATATTTTGGAAATAGACTTAAACTGGCGGCGATGTGGAGGGTGAGCTCCACAACCAGCTAATTAATATAATAATTCTATCGTATTTCATACCTCAGTTACTTTAATGGTATCAAAATGTACGGGATTGTAATCACGTAACGGTGTCGGAGGTGGTGTTGTGCTAATACAATATTTTTTAATCATAGCACAAATAAACAAGAATACAAACAAAATTATAATGCTATAAAATATATAATTATGATTTCTATTTACTTATCGTACTGATTGTTTTGTTAGTTGATAATCAATATCTCTATTTATGTCATCTAAAGAACTAGATATAGAATTCAAATCATGTAGTTTTTCAATTTTCCCCATATCCTAGACGTTATTACATTAAATGTAGTATCTGCTCTAAATTTTGTCCCCTGTAATTATCTTAGTTTCTGGTATTATATCTATTAATTTGAGTTTTTAACTGTTGTAACCGGGTGTAGTATATTTTGACTCGCATACCCTTTACATTGTTCCCCAATACTAAACAAACTTGTTCCTACTAATTCTATACTTTCAGAAGTCTCATCTACTCCACACGTTAATACTAAAATTTTCTTTATTTTCTGTTTTCGATTATCATTTCACCTTTTTTTAGATTAAGAGTTACGTCGTTTTTACTAAAAAATGGTATCCCAAGAATTCCTGACATTGACCTAGGAACTTATCATGTACTACACGAAAGACTGTATCATATAATTATTACTATTAATCGTTAAATTAATCTTAATAATGCCAAGGTTTTAATCGAATTCTCGTTAATACCTATTAACGTTGTTGTAGTTGTTTCTAAAGGTACGCTATTTTTTACTGCCGATAATTTTATTATATTTAAATCCGTGCCTGTATCGATTAAAAACATATTCTTTACTTATTAACGATCCCGAATCAATTTAATTTGAATATTGTCTAACTATTTCTTTATTTATTTGTTTTTAACCATAATAATGGTACTATTTTTTATATCGCCTATCGTTTTAATTACTGCTGTTGTCGACGAGCCTACTTTAGTTTTTTGTTCGTTATTATACTTTAATTTACGGCAATCTTTTACAATATGACCTGGCTTTTTACAATAATTATATGATAAAGACGTATACTGTTACTCTGAGAGCTAAATTGAAAAACCACTCTAATTCTGTATCTAATATTGACATAAATAAAGTATTATATTACCATAAAAATTGCATGCTATTCTTTGTTTTTGAACTTGAATTGTTGTTGATTGTATTAGAATTTTTGTTGATTGTCGTTGAAGTTCTGTTGATTGAATACGAATGTTCTGTTGATTGTAGTTGGATGTTCTGTTGATTGAATACGAATGTTCTGTTGATTGAATTCGAATGTTCTGTTGATTGTAGTTGATTTATGTTGATTGTGGTTTAATTTCTGTTGATGAAGTTTATTATGTTGATTGTAGTTTAATTTCTGTTGATTGAAGTTGATCAAATAATTGTGCTTGATTTCGTTTATTTTGGATTTAGACTGACGTTGTATTGTTCCAATTCAAATGTAGCTTAAAACATTCGACACACCGCTGCCACCAAAATGTTGTAACGTGTCCGCTCTTAGCACTCGAATTTGAATTAGAGGTATAATAATAAAGACACAAATGCACTATGTACGTATACTAAAAGTGTATTTATTAAAAGTACAAACGTCTTGAAATGGATATCGTCGAGAGAACGTCTTCACGTCATCTCCAGTAATCAACTCCCCTACTAACACTATGACTTCCTATTTAAGCTAAACGGTATCACCTTGTAAATGTGATGACCCACCAATACTTAATGTAGTTCTAAATCTATACATCACCTCTGAACCATACACACGCTTTCCGTATATCTGGTATTCTACTTAAAGTCAATGAATGTCAGATATAACATATACATAATAATATATACAAATAAAGATATAACAGTATTAATTTATATAAAATAATAATAATGACGACGAGGATTATTACAATACTTGAGTTATAAATAAAGTTTGTATTAACCATAGTTTTATAAATTGATATTAGACATAGCCATACGTCATATTTTTAATGATAAAATAATGCATGTCAAAAAATCAGCCATATCCCCCAACAAAATCATTTGACCGCCGCTGTACTGCTGTTCAATATTGCTCGATATTTTGACAATTGATAGTTAGATTAGACGTTATCGATCTCGTCTTTACTTATTATTAGTAGAACACAACTATACTATTATTTATCCGGCACGCGTTGGTATCATCGTATTTCCGATGCGATATCACTGAATTTATCTGCTGGTAAATTCCAACAATTAAATTTGAAAAAGTGTAGCGCAGATAACATATTCGTTTTCTGACGTGGCGCAAATTACCAAATTAATTTTTTGATGTGGCGCAAAATACAATATGTTTAATTTCATATTTGGCGCAAATTACACACGCGCTTAAATGTACCCGTTGGTGGCGCAAAATACCATCTCGCGAATATTTAAGCTCTTCGGTGTCGGACATTTCGCCGGCACCGATTTTTAATCATATTGTGATTTGTGGTAACGAACAACGGTGAAAACCACACGGAATACGGCGACAGTGTATGATATCGATGTATTTTATTTTCACACAGGTTTGTGCTGACAAATCGTTCCTTGGTGAATATACGCGGCACTATATTATTATTATGCTTATAATGTTATAAAACTAAAAATATTCTGTTTACTCACTGACGTGGATATAACTATCAATAATAATAATATTATGCTGGTTAAAGATTCGACGACGTGGCCAACACAATACTATCTAAATAAAACATTTTATACTTCTACATTATATTGTATAGTAATTTATTTTATATAATATTCCATTTAATCATGATATCGTTGTCACCCGTCGGTCGCTATTATTATGGACAGTGCACCTTTTGCACAATTGTACGGGTACAATTAACTTTTCGTAGACCCCACGAGTAATTTTTCAAAATAGTAAGTTTGGCCTATTTAAGCATTTTAACTGAAGTTCTTCCTTATTATAGACTCGTGTGTTTGGCGAATATGACGTATACGAATAATCGTTAAATTACACGTAAAGTCAAGACTTTACTTTACTGCAAAGTAGACCATTGCCACTATTCGTTCAGATAAAGCCGTTACTGTGGGGGGAGGGGGGTCCAGGGGTCCGCCACCCCTGAAATTTTTAAAGTAAAAACAATTTTAGCGGTGAATATAATTTATTAACTATAATTTGTATTAAAGAACAATTGTATATTTTCGTTGAAGCAGTAATTTAAAATAAGATACAATTTATCATTTTATTTTATTCAACGTCGTTATAAAGATTAGGATTAATAGGTAAGGTTAGCCGGTTAGGTACTAGATTACAAATAGAAGGTGATTGTCACAGATAATATGAAAGTCGATAGCTGAAAATCCAAATTATTTAAGATAAGAAGAATATAACAATATTGTGTGTATCGTGAAACATTCATTTTACTGCTGTAAAACGTTAACTTTATAAAAGAGTAAAAGAAACAAAATTCAAAATTATTTTACAAAGCGTTAAAAGGTATGTTAAAAAATTACCGATTATTATTATATAAAATGGTTATAATATAAATTTATTGTGTGGATAAATAATTATTAATTACCATACAATAGATCAATTAAAAAGTAGGTACTACTTTATTTATTTTTGACTGATGATGTCCGCACTGACAAAACACAAGTCTATGACGTTAGTCATGAGTCTACACATTAGTCTAATATTTATTTATACTTATTTTTTTTTAATTTTATTGTTTCAAGTAGTTCAGTGGATTAAACATATTATACATTTATAATCTATTATATTTATGTAAATAAAAAAATGTTTGTATATTTTGTTAAAAAAAAAAATAATTTCATATTAATAATAATGATATTGTTTTATTGAATTCATTATTATCAGTCAATAATAAACTTTTAAAAAAAAAATGGGGGAGGGGGGGTAATGTCCTACTAGACCTAAAAGAGTCATGGGGAAAATATCTATTTATCGTTTATCACGTACTATAAATGTACAGTGTATATTAACGAGAACATCTTCATCGATACGTAGTAGTAAAATATATTTCAGATTCTGAGTGGAACGATGAATGTATGATTTTACAATGATGTGTTTTTATATTTTTTTTTATTTTTTTTTTTATTTTTTTTTATTTTATTTTGTGTCTGTGTACACGATAAGTAGTCGAAATAATGCTTCGATTTTCAAATTCAAAAGCACCGGGAAAAATAATAAACGCTTAAGAAAAACAGCAATTTTTACACAAAAAAATTGATTTTGGTTTTTAGTGTACTCTAAAACAAATGACTGTAGATATCTACATGAAAACTTCAATGAATGTTTATAATAGCATTTTCTAAACGTCGTACAATTTTTTTAATATTTTGGTTTGTTTTGAGCTGTTAACTGACATATTCAGTAACATATTTTTTAATTTTTTTTTTATTAGTGTCATAAAATTATATTCATGGGTCAAAAAGCTTGACAAAATACGTAACAAAATCACATTTTTTTGAGTTAAAATTCATAAAATGATTTATTTTTAAATGTAAGATTTTAAAATTTAATACAAGAATCCTAATAAGCTTTAAATAAAAAATATTTCTATAAGTTACATGATAACATTTTCAAAATATTTCGATCGTTTTGAATTATTCATAGACATTTTCAATTTTGATATTTTTTGTTTTTTATTCTATGAATTTCATTAAAATTTTATTCGTTGGGTCAAAATGCTTCTAAACTTAATATAAGGAACCACACATATTATTGGAATATCAGCATAAAAATACATATTCATGATTTTTTGTATAAGCTTTTTAAGTTCAAATGTTGACATAATTAATCAAATTGAAAATTTACAAATAATTTTTTTGTTATACTAAATTTTTTTGTGGGATTCGGTGCCTATTAGGAACTGGAGCTAACCTGACACATCGACTGCATTTACGGGGTTGCGCGTACGTCTTAAGTCATAAACAGTGACAAAACAACAAAAAAAAAAAATGCGCTGAAAATCAACTTTTATCAATGTTCCAACACTGGATAAAAAGTGAGGCGATTTTTACTATATATATTACTAGCTGTCCCACCCGGCTTTGCCCGGGCAAAAATTACCTCAGGTGAAATAGTTGGCAATAGCCAATATAACTTATGTGCATAAGTTCAAGAACTGAAAAATGCATTAATTGTATATATATCATAGCTGATCCCGTTCATTGCGTTGCTCGTTAAAATATGTACCAACTCTATAGGATTCAAACTTTATTCAATTTGTTTATTTAAAATTCGGTGTATGATGTTCAAAACTTAAAAATTTTCATCGATCATCTTGTATATATTACCCGAGAGACACTACGCTTGTATGTATTGTATGCGTGAGACACGTAGTATGTTTTCAGGTAGGTAATCCACCTGCGGTGGATTGCAGACTCCTTGAAGTGCGTACCGTACGTAATTACGAATGTTTCATCAACACGTTGATATTACGATGTGTATGTGTCGAAAAATTAGTCTTGGGAATACCGTTTTTACTAAGCTACATAGCAACAGGTCTAAAATTATATTCATTATTCAATCATGACCAATAGCAACCTTACAATAAACGAAAATATAATATTATTTAGTTTCTATTCTTACTGGACAGATGGCACTTACATCCAAATTTTCTACTTTTCCGGTGGATTTTCTTAATTATCTTACTCGAGAGTTAAGAACCTTCTCCTGACAATATTGCGAACACACGAAAAAAAGAATTAGCCAAATCGGTGGCAGCCGTTTACGTGTGATGGAGCGTCCAAGGCAAATTTATATATTATAGAGATAGATAAGTGGATAGATATAGTAATATATAGATAAAAAAATTTTTGATAAAATACACAGACAAAAAAAAGGTCAGAGTCCAGGTAGATGGAAACCCTTGGGCCGCCGTGCCGTACCGTATTCCCGTTATCGGTCGACTGCTATTGTTATTGTTATATGAATATAGATATACAAATTACACGTAAAAATTTATTTTTGCCAATTTCAACCCTTTAAAATGAGAATTTCGAAAAATCCTTTCTTAGTGCGCCTATACATAGTAATAAGTACATATCCTGAAAATTTCAAATAAATCCGTACGGTAGTTTTGGCTGTACGTTGATTATTGGTAAAGTATACTTTCTCTTATATATAGAGATATATAGGTAGTAGGTAATCAGTATAACTATGGGTATAACGAATAAGTTATAATTCACCTCAGTTTCCCTCCCCATTCACACCTCTTTCAAGCCCCTCCATGAACACGAACTCCCTCGAGATAAGCATAGCCGTAGCCAATTCATTTCTTTATTATCTATGTGCACGGGAAAGATTCGGAGCTCACCTGGCACGTCAACCGCATTTACGGGATTGTGCGTAAGTCGTAAGTCATAAACGATGACGAAAAAAAATTTAAAAAAAAAATGCGTTAAAAATCAAAAAAAATTTTGGTGTGAGGCGGATTTGTGGTTAGACGAACGTTAAGACTGCTCCGGTGCGCGGCCGGTGACCGACCACGTAATGCACAGTGGAGCAATTAGTATGGCTTTTACAAGTAATTATTTTGAAACTAAGTCAATGGTGAACACGAATCTGGCTTGTAATCCAGAGGTCTGCCGTACGGCTGGTCTGACGCCGTCTACTACGAGCGCCTCACAACATTCGATACGACTTCGGTTGTATATATACTCGCACATCGACCGTGGTAATGACTGGTTGGAGTCAGCCACCAATATACTGTCTATAGCTGCGGAGACAGCTGCGCTCGGGGGACAGCGCTCTCCGGTTGTGACGTACAGCGACTGTTACTCATTGCCTACCTATTGCTAACGTTATAATATAAAAAATAATAATACGTAGCATATTATGTAGAAATATGATATCATATAGGTATTATAATGTAATATATACGGCTAGGATTTATGTGCAGGTAAAAATATACATAATATTTTAATTGAGATTAAATCTTAATTTAATGAAATATTTACAATAAAATACGATACAAATCTTCCTAGTCACCCCTGCGAGTCGACAAATGCAAATCAAAAAACAAAAAAAAAACAATAAAATCTCTATGTTAGTATAATATAATAATAATTTACGATATGCAAAACTACAAATAATCGTTTAAACTCATTAAATATATAAACGCGTTCACGTTCTATTTTTTTATATTTTTTTTAGATTCTGAGTGGAACGATGAATGTATTGATTTTACAATGATGAGTGTTTTTTTATTTTTTTTTTTTGTATTTTTTTTTGTGTCTGTGTACACGATAAGTAGTCGAAATAATGCTTCGATTTTCAACTTCAGTATCTTTTTCGATTGGAAAGCGAATATCGTTGGTGCATTGGGGAGGTTAAAATTTAAAATTCCCAGTAATTTTCAAAAGCGCCGAGAAAAACAAAAGAAAAATTAAGGAAAAACGGGAATTTTTACGCAAAATCGATTTTTTACAAAATTGAGTTTGGTTTTTGTTGTAACTTTAAAACAAATGACCGTAGATACATGAAATTTTCACTGGTTGTTTATATTTTCATTTTCTATACACCATAACATTTTCCAAATATTTTGACTTATTTTGAGCTGTTTACGGACATTGTCAGTTTCCATTTTTTTTAGTTTTTTTTTTCTATATATATCAATAACATTTTATCTGTTGAGTAAAAAAGCTTGAAAATTTAACAGGAGGCTCCTAGGTTATTGTTTCAAAGGCAGATGAAAAAAATTAAAAATCCTTAGTCACAGTTTTTATTTATAAGTATTTAAAGTTCAAATCTTGACAAAATACGGAAAAATTACGAAAATTAGCAAATTATTTTGAGTTGAGAATTCATAAAAAATTTTCTTTTTAAATCTAAGATTTTAAAATGTAATACAAGATTACCCATAAGTTTGTCTACCTTTATCAAAAAAAAAAATATCTACAAGCAAATCAAATTAAATTTTTATGAGCGTTTGAAATTCATATTTTTACAACATTTGATATTCACTCGATTTCTCGTGTAACGATTTTCTTATTTTATTGTAATTAAAAAACGAATGACTGTAGATACTTGAAAATTTCACTGAATGTTTATATTAGCATTTTCTATACACGATAAAATTTTGAAAATAATTTGACTCTTTTCGAGCTGTTTGCGGACATCCACTTACCCACCTTTTTGAAGCTGTGTGTACACCTACGTATGTATTGATAAATGATACCAATGGTTACAATAATGTTATAATATTATATGGACTGGAAAAAAATCTGTAAATAATAAATAATTGTCATGATACGATACGGTCATAACTCATATTATTTGTATATGTTTTATTAAAATGTATAAACATAATGGTGTACATTACAAATCGATTAGAACAAGATTGGATAGGAATCGGATGTATAATAATATTGTGTTTTTACTTTTGTATATGTGTTTAATTTAATATTATTACTCATTAGTAAATTATTGTAACCATGATATATTTTATAACCAATGATTTTGTTACAACTTGTAATATTATATTTTTCTTCGACGCACAAAAAACGATAATTTTACATTATTATAAATTATTATTTATTTCAGTACAGTAAATATATTAAAATAAAAATACAACCGAACTTAAAACAAAATGATACCTAATTATTATAATTGCAAGAACTCATTTCCGACTGATTAACATGGGAATCGTTAACCGGAGCTGAGCCGAGCAGATAACGAAATAATGAGACCACGATTACATTAATAATAACTATATTAACCCCGAACCATTAATGTTAAGCATTAAGCAATATTATTTTTGAACCAACTAACCGATAAAATATTAAAATATACCATATAAATCGTAAATAGAAACTCATGATGCAGAAGAGGATTTTAAAAATAATTTTGTTCAGTGGCGGATCTAGGATTTTTTATGATGCTTGATAAAAAAGGTCCTTAGGTACCTATCATGATGGGTTTTTTTTATTTTACACAATAATATATTATACAATCTGTACAGTTGATGCACAATAAGCATATTTTATAAAGGCTTTAATACACAAGTACTTGATAAGAAGCCACTCACTAGTGGCACTTTACTGGGTAAACCTCGGGTTAAAAACAAATTCAAGCCATTTGTTGGTGGTTGATGCACAATACGCATATTTTATAAAGGCTTAAATACACGAGTACTTGATAAGAAGCCACCCACTAGTGGCACTTTACTGGGTAAACCTCGGGTTAAAAACAATTCAAGCCATTGTTGGTGGTTGATGCACAATACGCATTTTTATAAAGGCTTAAATACACAAGTACTTGATAAGAAGCCACTCACTAGTGGCACTTTACTGGGTAAACCTCGGGTTAAAAACAAATTCAAGCCATTTGTTGGTGGTTGATGCACAATACGCATATTTTATAAAGGCTTAAATACACGAGTACTTGATAAGAAGCCACCCACTAGTGGCACTTTACTGGGTAAACCTCGGGTTAAAAACAAATTCAAGCCATTTGTTGGTGGTTGATGCACAATACGCATATTTTATAAAGGCTTTAATACACAAGTACTTGATAAGAAGCCACTCACTAGTGGCACTTTACTGGGTAAACCTCGGGTTAAAAACAAATTCAAGCCATTTGTTGGTGGTTGATGCACAATACGCATATTTTATAAAGGCTTAAATACACGAGTACTTGATAAGAAGCCACCCACTAGTGGCACTTTACTGGGTAAACCTCGGGTTAAAAACAAATTCAAGCCATTTGTTGGTGGTTGATGCACAATACGCATATTTTATAAAGGCTTAAATACACGAGTACTTGATAAGAAGCCACCCACTAGTGGCACTTTACTGGGTAAACCTCGGGTTAAAAACAAATTCAAGCCATTTGTTGGTGGTTTATGCACAATAAGCATATTTTATAAAGGCTTAAATACACGAGTACTTGATAAGCAGCCACTCACTAGTGGCACTTTACTGGGTAAACCTCGGGTTAAAAACAAATTCAAGCCATTTTTGTTGGTGGTTGATAGCCTACATCTGCTGTAGTCTACAATTTATTAATACGTTTAGTTCCACATTCGGAGCGGCCCGGTGCTTCAACTAAATCC
>SSSL01000135.1:0-16370 GCA_008086715.1 Sitobion miscanthi
TCATATTGCTTGAACAAACCACAGCTATTGTAAAATCACTGATGGCCATAGTAACAAATTTAAACGTACACAAATATGGAGTATGTTAATACAAAACAAAAACATTTTTATTTTATATTGAAACAGTTAGTTATAAAAATTATTATTACCTACCATTTTTTCGCTGAAAATAGTCATTACCATCTGGCGTCCACTACTATAACTATACTGAAGTTTTCGTGTCAACGACTGTTGTGTCGTGTATTGTAAGAATTATTTCACCCCAGAGAATATATTGGCTATTAATAATAATAAATAACTAACACCTTCGGCAAATCTTTAATATCAAACGTGGACTGTATTATATGGAAATACACCACACAGCATAGATAAATAGTAATTAATAATTCACAATAATCGTACAAGATAGGGATGTAGGCGCCCACCTACTATATAATATAATAACGAATTACTCCTTATTCAAGAAAATTAAATGTAATAATATAATTCGCCACAAAGGCAATAGTGTAAAATAATAAATATTGATATCATATAAAATAAATATGTTTACAATTACTACTGATAATATCATAGATAAATAAAACCCGCGTATCACTATTACGATACCGCGTTACCGGTTGCCGCCGACCGCTCGACTGTTCACACGAGATACGACCAAACCTCTATAACGCCTGCTTGCCCGTTCTGCTGCCGCAATCCACGATACTGACTGATCGAATCTAGGAAAAAAAAGCCCCGGACAACATTCATTGGAATAAAAAGCCCCGTACCAACTAAATACATTATTCTTTTTTATTATGATTTACATAATTAAATATAATCATAATATAATCATTACATTTATCAATGTACCTAACACTTCTTTAATATAATATTATTTTATTAAAAGGTAACTTAAAAAAAATTACATCTAGTATATCGTATATGATATTAAACAATAACTAATTATATCACAGTTAAAAAATTATATAACATAAACCATAAATCAAAATATATATATTAATTAGTTCAATAACATATTATTTATTATGTATTACTTATTAATTATTATATATCCTTATTATAATTTTGTAATAATATAATGTTGTAGATACTTCAGATACCAAGACTAGTTTCCAGATAGAGCCTACATAATTTTTAAGATAAAATCAAATATCAATTACTTTTATTACCTTACTATACTTTAATCTTTTATATTTCAAATGTTACTATACATATATATATGGTTATAGAATATACCTATGTCCAAAAAAGGTTAGGTTACCTATATACAAATATTAAATTATAAAATGTACACTATAATGAAAATGCGTTATGTGTTTAATTAGTACGGGGCTTTTTTTTCCGGGGCTTTTTTTTCCGAATACCGACTGATCGCACCGAAATACCGAATTCCCCACGCACTCTCGGTGTCCGGTAGACTCGTACCCGCGCGCGATCTAAACTACAACAAACACGGCTTACTACCGCCGTGCCCGTTACTGCTTTAAAGCACCCGCATACGTCAAAGCAATTACACGGCAATTGTGAATGATAATAACCGAGTAGCCCGCTCGCACTCAAAACGTTATACAAAATTAGATGCCACCAATGGCAAACGCACTACACCGCATTGATTCCGTAATCAAAAGTTGAAGGGCGATGCGAAGCGCAAATATGTTACGGAACGAGCTAGACTCCGACAACGGCGGTGGGCACGGAACGACTAATAATATTGTCGGAATATTTTGCGGAAGCCGGTTTGCGCTATAGAGCGACGGGCGGTAGGGTCTTCTAGAAAATTCTTTGCCTTATCGGCGTAGACCCGCGATTAAAATAAATATTGTCATCGGCGGAGTCGGCACCGAACAACGACAATAACATTGAATATTTGAATATGATTGAGGAATAATGATAGTCGATAAACAAATACATTGAAGTGATTTGAAGTCTAAACATCCAGGCTTCATTAACAATGTAAAATAACAATTGGTAAAAATATATGCAATTATTATTTTAGAGAATTATTCTGAACACTTGAAGTTTTACTAGTAAAAAACTGAAATTCAATTAATGTGTATGTATATTATTAAATGTTATCAATTTTTTTTTACATTAGGGTGTGCCTTGGCACACCCGGCACACCCCGTAGTTCCGCCTATGGCTGACGTACAGGACGACAACACTTTCGAAAACTGTCCACTAGGATAACGACTACATTGGTAGCTTTTGGCGATAACGAAATTAACTGCCGAGTCTTCGAATGTTCGCTGAGGCCAATACGCGGGGAACTTAACGGCAAAGGCCCAGTCGGGACTATCCGTAACACATAATTGGGCCATACCTATTTTGGCTACGTTGATTAACTCGCGCACCGTAACACGTAAGGCTAGCGAATACTCATCTGCAGTACCGGATCTAGGGGGGGGCAATCCGGGGCACTTGCCCCGGGCGCTAACCATAGAGGGGCGCAAATTTCAAAATAAATGAAATACATTCATAAACCAACTAAATAAAAATTTACTCATTCATTTTCAAAGCATATTTTTGTATTATACTTATATTTTCTTCAATACAAATTAAATGCTTTATTGCTAGATTATGACTATACATGCATTTACAAAATATATGAACAAAGTGGCAATATTGTCGTGTTATGTAACTTATGTGAACGGCAATCGTCTTTTATCTCATTATATTTTCAATATTATAGTGTACTAAAATAGCATAAAATACGGCCGATAACGAAAATACAGCGATAACCGAGTTCTTCATCGTGTGTATTGTGTGTATATTTCTGTATTTAAGTTGACAACTATATTTATTTTATTAAAACTTTTACTATCGTCTATTCGTCTATCAGCATTCAGCGGTCACTGTTCACTTTATTTTTTTTCTTCATAATATAATATTACAATAATGGAACAACCAAAAAAAAAATTGTCTGGCTGTGGTTTCCGAAAAAAAGCTCTTGAAAAAAAACAACAAAATGAGCGAACAGCGGCCTTTTTTCAAAATTGGCTTGATGATAAACAACATGCAGGTTAGAAATTATTTGTACACTTTAACTTTTTATTTTATTATTATTATATTATTTTATTTTTATTAAAAACGTTTACTTTTTGGTATGTGTATTCAGTATGTTTAGTATATATACATTATTCACACACCATATGGTTTGTAAGACTATGGGTACCTATTTATAATTTAAATTGTATTTTATTCTGTAGTATTTTAGTTTATTCATAAAGCATCGATTAATACTTAATTAAATTAAAATGTAAATTTTTAGTTTTATATTAATACATTTTTCTTTTTATGATATACTTTCAAAATTATCAAATTTGATGAGTATTGTAATATTTTATATTCCATTAAAAATAAACATTTCCACTATACTTATATTAATAAATATCTTTATGATGTGAATATTGAATTAACCGATTATTGTTTACCTATTATATTTCTAAATAATTGCTGTATCCGTCCATAATCCGTAATTTTACTCATTTCAGGCGATTTTTTTTTTGTAATTTATAGGGGCGCTAATATTACGTTGTGCCCCGGGTGACATAATATGTAGATCCGGCACTGCTCATCTGTCCGGTTAAGCGAGGACAAACAGTGTAATACGTCCAGATCAGCGGACTCGAATTTCCGCCATAACGAATCTAGGCGGGCCGCGCGCAATGGATAATATGGGGCGTTAAGTTCGCCGGAATATTCACCTCCTCGCTTGTCGTAAATGTATCGAATGTAAGTGACGAAAGAGTCCCTCTTCGCGACGCTACGGTTCAGCAACCGTGTAAGGCGGACGAACTCGATCTCGTCGAATATTATGCTACTATATAGATTATATCAAAGCGACCGATGCTATTAGTTATTAGGTGATTTATCGGAGATATCAACTCAGCGACCGACGCGGCTTATGATTAATAATAATTGTATTGTAACGTGCCACAGCCAGTAGATGGATAAGATGATGGTGTTTATTTAAATAACTCGATACGATTGTATAAATTTAAGTGTTTTTATTATTTATTATAAAATACTATTTGTAAAAATATTCTAAGTCCAATTAATTAATTTATAGCTAGCGAGTTGTGACAATCTTAAAACTAGTGACTGTTCGTGAGTTGGTCAGTTGTTCGTCTGATGAACGCTTGTCCATCAACTCTCCTCGTTGGGTCAGTCCCTGTCCCTGCTTTACTCTGTACGACCGTACATGGTCGTCCTGCGGTTAGGCCTAGCGTGGAATTGTCACACGCTTTTGCACACGCGCCGGATGTCCAGCATATATGTGTTGTTATTGTAACTTGTGGTGTTATTCCATATAACCACACAAGATCTATACGGACTTTTTAGAGTTATTTATATACGTAGTCATATATATATTGACGCACGCCTCTCATGGTCAAGCGCTCGATGTTTGACGTACTACTACACGCGCAGCGTTATTACTATTACTATTAATATGACGCGGCGCTCGCCCGCGTATTATATAACCGTATTTATATTTATACGACGCGTACTATATATGATTTACGTACATACTATGATATCAATTAAATAGGTAATTAGGTAAATAGACACAGCTCGCTACAGTATTGTAAATATATTGGAGATATCTCAATGACTAGCGCACGGTTCGCATGAACTAAAGATAACCTAACCACCTCAGCGTCAACCACCAATAATCACCTATGATGAGCACTGTACTCTAGACCCAGGGAAAACACAACTAACGTCTCAAACACACGTTACCAAATCCACAACAAACGTAAACACCTAATAATAAATAATAAACACCAACGCTCTGCTACCAAATGTTTAGGCTGCCGGCTATTCACTAGCATTTGACCGGGCAGCTACTTTAATGAAAAATGGTGTTCACGAGTTTGGGTGGATAAGGTGATCGAGTATAAATGAGAGAACGACAATATTGTAATAATAATAATGTGGTGTGTATTGCAACACTCAAAGAAAATATATAACGGCCGGTATAGACGTCTCTTCACAAGCGCAAACCAATACAATATAATTTAGATGATAATAATACTACCGGTAACGGCACATGCGCCTCGGTCGAGAATAACGATATCGGCGACTTCGATGATGGCGGCAGCTGGTACAATAATCACGATGTGGACGGCGGCGAAGGTGAACGATATCCGCGGCACCGAATGATGGCGAGTGAAAATATGGCACTTCGGAATCAGACGACAACTGATATACCGACGCAACGAAATAATATAATATATAACGCGCTACGAAGTGGTCGCAACGGCTACGAGGCGCGGGAGTTTTTCCTTTAAGGCATGTTTTCTCACAAAATAGAGGTCAAGTGCAGATCTTACTTTAAAAAAAACAATTTCAATTATATTTTATCACATTATTCAGAATACGCAAAAGTAGTACCTTTACTACCTACGTAATTATATTTGTGTATCAAATTAGGAATGTCCGAGGCGATATTTATAAATTATGGCCATGGTGTATCGTGGGTGCCGATGTCCAAATGTGGGTTGACTTAATCCATCGTTGGCCTCCTGTTATATATTTTTTTCTATTTAAGTTTTTTTTTTCCTAAAACTATAATATAAACAGCTTTTGCACCACGAGGTCAGCGTTCCAACGTATAGACATATCGTTACATCTAACCCATATTTTATTATTATATTTAATAATTTATGTGTAATAGGCTTGAGACCTGAGTCATAGATGGACCATGATGGCAAATCACAGAATTAAGAGCATATGATTTGCCATCGACCTTAATTTTTGCCACGGGTAATGAATTAATCACCAGATTGTTTATTTTATTCTTAAAATTGTTCCAAGTTTTCAGCATAATAATGTAATACCATCGCGCTGGATCACGAATTCACTAAACATTAAACAATTACAGTCATCAGCAATACACGAAATGGTTGCCGGCATTGACAAGTATCATGTATGCAGACATACATGTTTGTTTAATCTATGCGAGTATGCTATCCGAGAGACCGCGCCGTCGCGATGAGAGTAGTGGTGATTGTTAAGCGGTGGGTCCAGGAATATTTACGATATTTTCGTTCCGTACGCAAAATCGGTCATAAAAGTACTTGAACATTTTTACTTATACCTAACTTATAAGCCATCTAACCAATCTGCTAACGAGTTTTTGTCAAGGCTGGGCATTAACTAGTTTATAAGTTAAAGTTAAGTTAATAAGTCAAGTTAATTTAAATTTTTAACTCAATAAGTTAATTTTTTTTATGATTATTAACTTAATTTTTTTTTTTCAACTATTTATATTCATAAAAAAAATGTTTAGTTTTTATAAATTTTTTTTAAAATTAGGAACTGTAAAAAAAAATGTTTGCTGTCAAAAACTTAAAAATTAATTTCAATTTACAAGGCTCATCATAAGCTAATATTAGTAAAAATTAAAAAAAGTTGAGAATAAATCTACAATAATTTTATATGAGCATTGAACATTTGAAATTGGAATTTTGACAAAATATTTGTCAATTATTTTGTGTTAGAAATTCATGAAATTTTAGATTCTGAGTGGAGCGATGAATGTATTGATTTTACAATGATGTGTGTGTGTTTTTTTTATTATTATTATATTTTTTTTTCTGTGTACTGTTTGGGACAGTAAAACTACTAGATTTTCTTCAACAGTATCTAGTACAATGGGAAAGTGAATCTAGTTGGTGAATTCATGAGATCAAAAATCCTAATAGTTTTCAAAAGCGCTTGAAAAAACATAAAAATTAAGGAAAAAAAGAATTTTTATTCAAACTGGTTTTTTAAAAATCGATTTGGGTTTTTGGTTTAATTTTTAAACAAATGACCTTAGATACATGAATAATTTCACTGATTATTTATATTAGCATTTTCTATACTCTATAAAATATTCAAAATATTTTGATTTGTTTTGAGCTGTTTACGGACAATTTCAAATTTCATTTTTTAGGTTTTTTTTTCTATAAATTTCAATAAAATTTAATTTGTTTAGTAAAAAATCTTGAACATTTAATACAAGGCTACTGATATATTGCTTAAATAGTTGAAAAATATTAAAATACATTGGCACAATTTTTTTTAATGAGCATTTAAAGTTCGATTTTTGACAACATTTATCAAATTTAAAAAATGATTTTGTAGTTATAAATATATACATTTCAAAATTGTATAGCTAAGAATTGAAAATTTACAACAAGGTTTCACGTAAGTAAGTTATTCTGAAAAAAAAATCTCAAAAATATTTTTTTTTAGTTTTTTTTTTTATAAACGTTGACTATACTTTTTTTGTATCTTGGGTCCTATACTCTTATAGTTTTAAAATTTAGATCAAAGTTCCTCATAAGTTGTTATAATAGAAGTTAAAAATATTATAGATACATAGGCACCATTTCTTATGATAAGCATTTGGGTCATTTGAAAATATACGAAGAAGAAAATTGACGCGGTTTTATTTCCCCGGGTAGAAAAAATAAATAAATATCATTGTAAAATAAATACTGCATTCTTTTATCCCACTCATAATCTAAGACGTAATAAAGTAACATTTTGATTTATATGGTAATCGGGATTAAGCGTGGTTTTCATTATTTAACTCTAAAAACTCTAGAACCTTATAATAATTTCCCCATTCCGTGTTTATTAAATTAAATTTTTTAAATTTTTGTTGTTTAAAAAATCAAAAAAAATGTATGAGTGTATATCAAAATGCATACAACATAAAATAATAATGCACTACAGTAGGCTTGCCTAACCACACGCCTATGGGAACGCTGTCTAAATGCGCAGCTCATTTACTTTGGCGCGGACACATCGGACCGACAATTTTCGGATAGACACGAGCCTGGCCGAGCAAGAGCGTTCCCACGGCGCGTGTAGTGTACCAAGCCAGCGCCGTGGAAACCCACCTTAACTAATGCGATGTTACTTGTGAACCGCCGAGCCATAATATCCGGAATGTACTCATATTGCCTATACAAAACGCCCGCCAAGCCAGATACAGGTATCTGGTTTTGTTTATTATTTTACTTTGATACTACCCACTTATATAAATTAATAAAAATAATAAGTAATAAATATTATAAACATGATAAATTGACCTGTTCACATTTATAATGGCCAATTGATTGGTCACGTCGATGACCAGTGCGTTGTTCCTAAAATTGTATGCTATCTTATTTTGTTTATTTTATTAGAAACATCCCAATAGTTTGTGTAAAATATTGTGATTTATGCATCTGAAAAGTTTTTTTTGATAAATCAAATAATTTGTTTTTGATACGTTTTGAAAATATTAAGTTTTTTACCTACCCATCAAATAGAACGAAATGTGTTATCGAAAAAATCAAAACGCTTAAGCACAGATAAAGTTTTAATCTATTTACTTATTTCTTATTATTATTTACCGGTAAAATATTTCCAGTTGTCATTTCTTCCCATATATTTAATCCATGGGTCACAGCTATGACAAACCACTAATAGTTAAAAGAAAGAAATATAAATATTTTGACTTTTGAACATAAAAAAATAAAGGAAATGCTGTGTTAATTTTAATAAATCAATTTTAATTATGTATTAATTGTATTATGAATAATTAAATATACATAATAATATGCACTGATACAGAACAATAGATCCATTTTTACTTCTTAATTGTTATTATTCGAAAGAACTGAATTTGTCAAGAATACAACAATAGAAATAATAATCGTATTTACTAATAAAAAAGATGGATTTAAGGAAATGTATTTTTTACCTTAGATTCTGTTTTACCATTTTTATCGCTTAATTGGTAAATTTACCAATATTTTTTTTCTACGTAAATTCTCAATCTCTATCCATTACCAATAACAGGTACGAAGATTAAATTGAATAATTGAATTTAATAATAACTAATAAAACACGAATTGAGTTTTGAATCTAACCTAATTAGACAAGTCGAACGTAAAACGTTTACCGATGTGACCTGTTTATTTGCACCACTATTATAGAGAGGTTCTGGGGGGAGGTCCAGTATTGCACATTACTGCACATTTACGGATTATCAACATAAGATAAACCGCTATCGTGTTATGATAGTATTAGTTTTTGGCGGTGTTATACACAGATAACAGCAAAAAGTCCAATGCAGGTGGTTAGGAAAACTGAGAGAACTGGAATTGGAAGTATTCCCGAAAATAAGAAATTTGTTTAAAATATTTTTATTGTACCTACATTGTATATAATCATAAGTTTACTAACAAACTGTATATGCTCAATGTAGTAAAAGATCGCTTTGATTTTAAATTTTAAGTATGGTTTCACATAGAATATTTGAACTAGTTAATTCTTTGAAGTTGTTTACCAGATACCAGTTGTACATAGTTGAGACTGTTAACATTAATTTGTCCATTTTAATATTAGTTTTGTAATTGAAAACAAAATATTAGAAATACACCGCTATAATAGAGTCTGATACTTATTGAAAAATGATATTTTGAATGGACCTTTTCATGTATTTGGATGCCATGATAGATGTGACAGGTAAGCATTATACTGAATTAATTTGTGTACCTGATAAAACAGTCTAAAATTGTAATTTTGTTCAGATATTTCTGTGTGGATATAAAAGCAAATGAAAATAATTTTGTCCCTGAATTACAAAAATGTGGTGTATGGAATGATTTAATGGCAGCTATAAACTTGGTAGCTTATCACGCTAATAGTTTAATTCACCATGTCAATAACAATTGTGTTGAAGGCTACAATAGTATAGTTGCTAAGTATGTAGGCGGAAAACGTATCAACTATTCTCTTAGAGGTAACTAATTTTTTGGAATTTTTCTGTTTATAAATGAGTTTTTTGAGCCAAAGCAATTTTTTCTATATATTTTGTAGTGCTTCAATATCCTATTGTATATAATTGTATTATTATTTACTATATATTTTACAAATGTAGGCTCATACAATGTCCGTTGTCATACCACAGTATCTGCATATAATTATGGCCCTTATCATCTCAGAAAATTTCATAAAAAAGTAACTAACTTCAGCCCGGGAAAATATACAAAGCAATATATTTCTAAGGAAATAAAACAAAGACTCGACAAAAGACGTCGACTTAGCAATAAATCGTCCACTAATACTAAGTAATAACATTATTAATATAGTAATTAAGTACCTATAGGTTGATAGAGTATAAAGTATAGGTAACAATATAGTAAAATCATGATGTATTTAAAAAAAATTGTAGTCCTAAAATACGGAAACAAATTATTTATGGACCGGACGCCGATTATGGAGCTGTGAATCGGGTAAACTATTTTTAAAAAAAAACCATTCTTACTACTTCCAAGTACAAGGGCAGTTGCATATAACAAACAGAAAATATTGCTACTTTGTTGTATGGACACCAAGTGGTAAACATTTTACTGTAGGTATTAATAATTATTATTTCATTATTGTAAGATTTTTTAATTATTGTTATAGGGATTTGTGTACATAAAATTGAACGTGATGATGATATCTGGAATAATAAGATGGAGATGACGTTGTCAGAATTCTACCTGGACCATATGTTGCCAAAAATATGTAATCCACAATATTTAAAAACATAACAAACTTACGACGTTCCTACTCATTTTTTAATCTTTTATATTTTTAATTTTATTACACTTATTTGTTTATTTCAAATGTATTTATAATTTTTTTTAAGTTAATGTTTCATAAAAACAATCATTTCCTTGTAGTATTTAGTATTATTTAATATTTATTGGTTATTAATTATTATAATAGTCGGCTAGTCTATTTTTTTTTATAACAACAGCCACTTTTGTAAAAATGCGCGACCGCAGCAATGACACGTGTAATAGGTATAAATGTATTACGTATTATGTACCTACAACGAAATATAATAGTTCAATGCGATAGCGGATACACATTATTATTATAAAATGGAAATAAAACTATAAATAACATTGTGATAATGATGTGACTATGACAAAGAGGAAGGTGGCGGTACAGTTTATGAACCGCACACACACTAATGATAATTTACTACTAACACATACACACTGCGTAACACGTATAAATGATGAAATTGCCTATACACAACCCCTTAATAAATCGCCGCTTCCAATCCCCTTAATATAAATATTTTAATACTGCATTTATATTCAAATATAGTAATACAGCTGTATAAAAATTTAAAAGCAAATTCATACTAGCCAATATTAAAAAGTATGTACAAAAAACCGGGTAAGTGGATGTTGCTCTACTGTACAGTAGATTAAAAGTGGGTCAATGTAAAATGGATTGTATTATACTTTATTTCAATGATATAATATCATTGTATAATAAAAACGATTCTGAGTGGAGACGGTTTGTCTGGATATTTTATATTGTTATTATGTAAGTTGAATTAATATTATAATATTATTATTATTTATTCGTTTCTATGGTAATAAACAAAGCGTTAAACATTTTTTAGCGGTTTTTCGTAATATTTCGGTGGTTTTTCCCGTGACCTTAAATAACTATAGAGAAAATCAAAAAATGTCCTCTTTAAAATACAATCTTGATACAATTTGCTAAAATATAAAATACTCTATGTTGAAATCGAAGCATTCTTTCTGGTAGAAATTTTGTATACAGGATAAAAAAAAAATAAAAATAAACACCATTGTAAAACCACTAGCTCCACTCAGAATCTAAAATATAAAGGTTAAATTGTGTATAGAATTGTAATTTATTTTGTTCAAATTTAAACTCAGAATCTCCATTTAAAAATACTGTTTATATAATATAATTTATTAGATGTATTGGAACAATATGAACTACTTATGAAACCTTGTTTTAAATTTTAAATCTTTCGCTATAAAAGTAAACATTTTATACATTTTTAACTACCAAAATATAATGAGCACATTTTTCAAGATTTTGATAAATTTTATCAAATTTTAACTTTAAATGATTATAAAAAAAAATCGTGCAATGTATCATAAATATTTTTGCACTGCTACTAAACAATATTTATGAGGAACATTTTTTATATTTTCAAGCTTTTTTTAGGTAAAAATTACTTAAAAAATTTATTGACATCTATGGAACAAAAATTAAAAAAATTCAAAATTCAAAAATGTCTATAGATTGCTCAAAAATATTTTTATACTATTATATTATATATATAATATTTATTAACTATGTCAATTAGCCAGTGTCCAATAAACTGTGCTCCATTAAATACACAGTGGTATTCTCTTCACTATTGGCGACAGTCAAATAAAAATCTTTCAATTGCATGACACAAACAATATAGAACACGAACGACCGATGGCTGATATGTAACTAAAAACTAATTAAAACTCAATAAAGAAACAATAACGTTTTTTTATAAGCTGTTCAGATTGCAGTTTAGTTCAGTGGTGACGTGGGGTCAGACCCCATTGGCTTTGATGTGGATAGTGAACATTCCATGTTGTGTTTGATGTGAATTTTGAATCAATTGAAATTGAATTCATCGTTCCTTATTGTTATTTTACTACCTAAGTAAAAAGTTTTGAGAAGGTGGGGGATTTACTATTTTTTCCTCCCATTGAGCTAAGTCGTTTTCTTTTTTTATCTACCCCCCTCCTTTCAACAATCATATCTACGCCACTGGCTTGGTTATCGTGTTGCTTGTGTGCGTGATGCAGAATCAGCGTTTTAACGTTCAAATTTCGAATTCATTAAAGACATTAACAATCGGATTATGTTGAAAAATAAATGTACCTATATATTATTACTATTCATATTTATGTTCTACAAGTTATATTAACCAATTTATATTCTATATTGCATGTTAAACCGTTTACGTATAAGTCCATAGTTTAAACTAAAGAGATGGTACGTATTGTTATAACCGCTAAGCCATAATATCCGAAATGTACTTATATTGCCTATACAAAACGCCCGGTAAACCAGATAAAGGTCTATTTTTTGTTTATTATTTTACTTTGCTGGAATTTTTGTCTGTTAAAGAATGCAATACATTTTTTTTATTCATCTGTTATTTACATCAGCACGTATTTTGTATAGAGCCGATTGAAACAGTTAATTAATATATACCTACATCATTACGAATTGTGTCATTTTCGTAATATTTGTAACGAAACGACAATGTTGTATGGTTTAATTAATTATATTTATTTAGGTATAATTTGACAAACATTGTTTTCATTATAGTTTTGTACAATCTTTTCTTTTAACTCAGGATTTAATACTCCAAGAGGTACGTTCAAAATAATTCAATGGGGATTTACATATAAGGGTGGGAAATGCGCGACAGATAACCCACGGTTTTGTCCGGTAGTTATTAGTAACAGTTGTAGTGGCTCGTTCAAGAATGACGGCGTGTAGACTGCTTTACGGTGACTGGAATACTCGGCGGTTCAGCTCGTGAACGATGGCTCGATGAAACAGTCCAAAGTGAACTCGTAACGGCGGCGGACTCAGCTTGGCGACGTCTCACGGCACGAGAATCAAGTGTAAACTGAATAGTAATACCATACGCGGCGGTTCAGCTCGATGGCGACGGCTCGACATGAAAGCACAACGTGAACTCGTAATGGCGGCGGACTCGGACTTGGCGACGTCTCACGGCACGAGAAGGGGAACAAGGTAGCAACCAGACTCGGATAAGTCTGTGGTTGTTGGGTATAGCCTGTAGCACATCCGTGCCTGGCGGCGTTTTACGAACGTCCGGCTTGTACAGGCTGGGGGGAAATGCTGTATGTAGTTCGGAGAATGAGTCCGTGTCTAAGGCCGGGGCTATACACGGCGTATTCCGCCGCGTTTCCGTCGAGCGTATTCCGCCTCGTATATCTATACAATATTTTAGAAATATGGTAAACCCCATAATTATTGTATCAATAATATTAACATATTCATCGCAAACGAATAGCACTAATGAATAATATATACTCGTCGTTCGATCATTTGCACTTGTCAGTTCGTAGGAGTAGGTTTATTATTATGCAGAAAATTAGACGATATTATAATTTATAACATATTATGATGGACATAATATTTTAGGTACTGTTCCATACATTCATTGAGATATACATGATTATAGAGGCAATTATTATTTTTTGTTTTTAACATAGGGCAATAACATATTTAATATCCAAGTAAAATTATTGTATTTATAAAATTATGGTGCAAACGCAGCGTTTTCCGTCACCAGTATAGCCCATCCTAATTTAAGACAATGTAAAATTAGTAGTTAGCGTTTTTATAACTTCGGCGTTCGTCCGCCAAAACGCAAGCCGGCCGGCGTTTTGCGCCGCGGATATAAACGCGGCGTATTACATCCGTCGTGTATAGCTACTCCGATATAAACCAATGCATTTTGAATTCGACGGAAAACGCCGCGGAATACGCCGTGTATAGGCCCCGGCCTAGCGGCGTTCAACGACCTTCCGGCTCACACATGCACCGCACTCGGCGGCGAGAATATTACTCGAAACGGCGACCACGGCCTATACTTATGTTGTTATAGGTCCTCGCGTGGTGTGTTGATTCGGCGTGGTGCCTTTTGTGGTTTATGGTGTTTAAATTCATATTAAAACCCATTTGTAAATATGTTCTTATAGTTCAGAATCTGGGGATTCTGAATATATCAAAAGTTTGGTTTTAAGTTGAAGGGTTTTTGTGTTGTTGAATTTTTTGTCCGGGGCGGCGTACCGTCGGAAAATATATGATGCGTCGCGCTATCCGGAGTGCGTCGGTGCGGGCGTTGTTGTGATTTTGCGGTGATGGTTGGTCTCGCGGTGCGCAAGAGCGCGTGTCGGTGGTGTGGTGAACCGATTGGGTAACGGGCAACGAGAGTGCGCCACCTAAATGAGCACTCCGTTTAATCCCGTTACATATTTATAAAACTATATAAAAGCCTTCTATACGAATGATTTATTTTGATAAACTATAAGTGATAAACTATAAACATAAAGACAATCAGGCATCGTACGGCATAAATAAATTTTATAGACATTGTACCTGTGTAATGTTTATTCAATAAATATTTACATTTATATTATTTGATCGAGGAATCAGGAAACGACTTTGCACAATAATTTGATAAAAAAACATTAATTTAAATTCAATTGGGGAATTATAGATATGTTTTTGGGTATAGTGCAGTTGAAAAATAACGAGTAACATGCTACATTTTTTAAGGATTCAATTGAATTTTTTTTTTTACGTTTTTATAACAATAAACAAAGTGCTCGAAAATTGGCCTCGCAATAATCGGTTAGAAAAAAAGTTTTACCCAGCCCAAAAACATATCTATGTTAAAAGGCCACTTGGCCACTCCACCACTTGTCATCCCTGCTAAAAATATAAAGCGAATGCGAATAACTGTGATACACTGATAGGAATGTTTTAACGGGTTAAGTTGTATACAAGTTTGGTATTAAGATGAAAGTAAATTATATAACAATTGTTTCGGCATAAATTAATTCAATAACTACGCTGTATTACTAAAAAAATTAATTTAATAGCAGTAATCTATTAAAATATACTTAATAATGTAAGCTGGCGGATTGTTTTTGCTCAAAATCGTTTTCCGTATACAATGATTTTATATAACACACAACCACACATATTTTTTTGAGTTTGTATCTGAAACCCGAGAATGTTATAACTAGGTAGTTACCTACCTACTTAAAAAATAAATATTTATGTATTTATAAATGTAAATTATATTATTTATATAAATAAAAAATTATAAATGAAATTGCTGGTAACCACTAACCAAGTATTTACATTAAAATTTAAAATACTAAATTTTTTTTGAAAAATTGTAAACGTACAAAAATGGTAAGTTTACCATGCAGGTACCTACATCATTGAAGGAAAAAGAAATAACAATATATGAATGCAACAAAGTTTGAGCTTTAGTTATAGTGACACATATGTACTACGTACCTACCCACTTATACAAATAGATTAATATAATAATAAATATTATAAAATCGACTTGTTGACAATAATTATAATGGTTGGTTGATTGGTCACATCGATTTTACCGACGTTATTATGCAATGCAATGGCCAGTGCGTTATCCTAAAATCGTATGCTGTCTTTAAAGACTGAGTTTAAATACAAAAAAAGATAAATTTACCTACTATTATGATGGTAAACTGTGTGTATCTCTACTGTTAATTAAAAAAAATATATATATAATATAGTATGGTATATAAAATGGTGCATCGGTTATTGCGAAACAGTCGACGGAATCAACAAAAACAACAATAATCCAGTGAAAACGATAAAACCCCCTTTTTCTCATATTTGTACAACAATTGTACAATATTTTATACTTACAAACAGTAACTATGTTTAAATTATTATTAATGTTATAG
>SSSL01000520.1:0-16588 GCA_008086715.1 Sitobion miscanthi
ATTTCTTCAGAAGTACAGTATGTTTTTAAATTTAAGCAACAGAAAAATTCTTCTTGTATATCGTTCAGATCAGTATCTACATACCTCACATACATCAATAATATAGCTTCATTATTTATATCAGTAGATTTGTCAAGTTGTATTGCGTAAAAAATTGATTTTTTCACTAAGCTGATTTTCAATATCATTAAACATAGTATTTATTCTTCTACTTATAGGTATTTTTTAATCTTTTTCACGTGCTCATTACTAAATAATTCTGTACAAATATCAATCATACACGGTTTTAACAATTTTTCCCCGATCGAGTATGGTTTTTTTGATTTAGCTATGTGTAAGGCTGCCAAATAAGAACATTTTAGGTAAATTTTATCTTCGACCGTATAAGTATTTATCATTTTTTTTATTTTTTTTTAATTCTTCGAATTTTCTTAAAAAAAAGTCCCTTGTATTATTTTTATACTGAGCATGACTAGTTTCCATGTGCCAATGAGCTTATTTGGTTTTAGTGATGCATTTGCTAATGTCATACCTGGACGGGCCGGGAGCATATTAAAATAATACGCTCGCCCGAACTCCAACGCCTATCAACAATACCACTAACACCTAGAACTTAGAAGGGAGAAATTATATAAAAATAGCTGGGTGTATAGTGGTGTAGTAGTTCAAACAGCAGTGGTCGGGGTCGCCGGGCAATTACTGTAGAACTACGTGATGCTTGTTTTGTAATATGTGTATTTGTGTCTAAATGTGTATCTAGGTAGTGTGTGTGCTTAAAAATAATAGTAACTAATAAAAAGATGGTAACACGGTTTTAGGTAAACATAGGTTGCTGTATAATATATAAATAATTCAAAATAATACACAAAATAAAATATAACTCACAGCAACCGCAAGGTAAAAATAATCTAAAAAATAATATGTAGCCCTTCTGGCCCAACAGAGTAATAAAATATGTGACAATTTTGGCCTACTAATTAATATGTATAATATAATAAATAACAATAAAAAACTCACAATTTGGTGGAGCACAGTCTGGCCAGCTGGTCCTAGCTATATAATAGGAAAAACTCACACACTCACACAGAAACAAAGGACAGATTAAAATATATAATAAAATAAGTGGCGATTAGCGCACGTAATAACATATAATAAATTTGGCGATTCGCTCCGACCGAAATAATAAAACCCAGCGATTTGCGCTTACACCAAAATAATATAATATAAAATAAAAAACAAAACTTATATTATTATCAAAATTATGGCGATTAGCGCCTCACAAAAAAGTATTATAATAAATTATAGCAACCAACGGCGATTATATAGCACACGTTTTTAGTAGGTAACATTCACGTCGATACTACGGAACGGACTGGTTGCCTGGGCGGCCGTGTTAAATAATAAAAATTCGCGTAAACGGTATGGCGGCAGCGACGATCGACTTATAATCTATATTCTATACATTACATAATTCACAAGACGTCAAGACACGGTAATTAATACAAAAATAAAACAATACAAAGATAACAATTATACGTGACTGTGAGTGTGTGTGTGTGTCCAGCTATTATTCTACTTTACATATATTGTTGCGCTGCAACATACCACAAATAACACATTGAGGAACATACTTTCCATTCTTGTTTAAGTATGTAAAGTCATATTCAATGTAACTATCTTTATATTTTAATATTTTTACCTTTTTGAGTGGTGGTTCATCAACATTTTGAGTAGTATCCAAATTATGTTTTTTTGTAATATTTGAGTTTTGATTATCAGAAGTCGATGTATTGTGCGGTTGTTTGAAAAAGTTCGTCATTTGCGACTGTTTACTCATATTAGAAATATTTTATAATAATAAATAAAGTCAAATAAAGATAAAGTGTATAAAAATTTGAAAAACAATATAAAAATGCAACTTATTAACCTATATTTTACAATGGCGCACGGCACGGCGTTGTTAACGATGAACTGTGACATAAATATACAGTCGGTACCATCTATAACGACGCTGGTCGTAACGACATATGGGGTATACCAACGTTAATTTAATGGTCCCGGCAAAATTCTGTTTATTTAAACATACAAAATAACTGGTTATAACGTCATTGGACGTAACGACAATATCGGCAATATGACTTAAAAAATCGGGCCGCAACACACATTTTAATCGTATATAACGACTGTATATTATTATTTTCACAAATGATCGTCTAATATTATCGGTGTAATTACCTACATAGATAAGGTACCTTCACACATTTATTATGTAATATATTAGGTGCTTTCATGCGTAAACGAGATTGCTATCAACAAGATAGAAATATAATACACAAGGTGGTACAAATTGTGAGATATTACCACAAATCTACAAATATTGGTTTTGATATTTTAGTTATATTAGTGTCGCTGAACGTGTGTGTTTCATTAAAACGTTAAAATGAATAAGCGAAAACATTTTTCTGTCGAAGAAAAAGCGCATATAATTTTTCGTTTGGAGAATAATGAAAAAAAACAGTAATATTGCGAATGAATTGGTGTAAGTCATTCTACAATATCTACAATATGGAAATTCGAGATAAAATAAAACGAGAATTCGAGTGCGAAAGATATAACGTTAAAAAAATACGTGGTAGTGATCATGAAGATAATGCTTTATTAAAATGGTTTAAAACACAACGAAGTTTCAATATACCGATTAATGGACCGATTCTACAAGAGAAAGCAAACGATTTAGGAAAACTAATGGGTAAAGGTTTTTCATGTTCTTCATCGTGGATTCAGCAATTTCGGGTAAGACACAATATTATTTTTTCCAAAGTTAATGGAGAATCTGCCAGTGCAAATATTGAAGAAACAACCAAATGGATGGAGATGGTTTGGCCAAAATTGCGTGAGGGATATGATGATGCTGAAATTTATAATTGTGATGAGACAGGATTATTTTTTAAAATGCTACCCGACAAAACTTTTAAATTTGAAGGCGAGACTTGTTCTGGAGGAAAAATGTCTAAAGAGAGGTTAACCGTACTTGTGTGTGGTAATATGACCGGAACATCAAAAAAGAAACTTTTTGTGATAGGAAAATCAAAGACACTACGTTGTTTTAAAAATGTTAAATCTTTGCCAGTGATTTACGAAGCAAATAAACGTGCATTTGATAACATCTGAATTGTGGGATAGATTTTTACGAAAATGGGACAGTGAACTAAAAAGAAAGAGAGAAAAGATTTTACTATTAGTAGATAACTGTCCATCGCATACTAAGTTAAATGATTTGCATTGTATTAAGCTGTTTTTTTTACCCCCAAACTGCACATCATTATTACAACCAATGGATCAGGGGATCATAAAATGTCTCAAAACAAAATTTAGAAAATTGTTAGTGATTGATAATATTGAACACAAAAAAGAAACCAAATTAAATGTCTTGGATGCTATTTTGTTATTAACTAAATCGTGGAGTGAAATAACAGCAGAAATTATAAAAAATTGTTTTTCTCATGCGGGATTTCTCACTACAGTACAAAATTCTTCTACTTTTTTAAACATTCAAGAAAACAATTTTGAATACCCGAACTTCGAAAATTTTGTAGATATAGACACTGAGGTAGCTACTACAGGAATATTAAGTGACGAGGACATAGTGAGTACAATATCCAAACCAAACGAGGAAGAAGAAGAAGAAATAACTGATGAAGATAAAGATAATTTAACCGTAGACGAAGCGTATAAATCAGTAGAAAATATTGTTAATTTTTCATTACTAAATAATATTGACGTGAATCAAAATTTTAATTCATTAAAACTCACTATACAAAATATGCTATTAGATGATAAATCAAAACAGTTAAAAATTACTGACTTCTTAAAATAATTGTGTACTAATTTTTAATTTTGTTATTGATTAGATTAATTGTGTTTGAAAAAATTACATATTTATTTAAACAATACATATTTTTAATTTAAATTTATAATAAAATAATATGTATGCATATTGGCTGTTATTTATGTATGTATGTAAATTATATTAATATATGTACTTGTGTAAGTAGTTTAAAAATTAATTGTACTAGTAGAATACAAGTGTATAATGTATAAATAAAAAAATCAAATTTGGTTGTAATGACATCTGTTTATAACGACGTATATTTTACGGTCCCTTGACCGTCGTTATAGATGATACGGACTGTATTTATAAATTATATTTCAGAAATATTCTATTAAGTTTGTATAGGTTAAAGCACAATTTACTTCTGGTTGGTCACTTATACAATACCCATTATAGGGAAAATATTAATGTGTGTGTTCCAAGTTTTAAAAAAACAACTAGGTCTAAAAGCTTTATATCTGTGGACTGTGGCTACTCAAATGTTGTAGGAAACTCAGTATTATTGTATATAATTTAAAAAATGTATTGGTATAATATGTAATGCTTGGGTCAAGAAAGGTCAAGTCATGTTTGGTCATTATGCAGCAAATTACATTGTTGGTCTTTTTAAAATTGTTAATGTTAAAAACGTTTTAAATTTTTATTGCTTCTTTTTTTCTTTTTGTGTCCATTATAAATAAACATCATATTATTTAGTCTTATTGAGTATAAGGATTTAAATTTCAATACTCAAGTATTTAATTGACATTGGAAGAAAATCATTGATCAAAAATATAATTGAGGACATTAGCCTAAAAAACAAATATTTAAAATTTGATTTGTCTTTAAAACAATTTTTAAAGTAAGTATGCTAAATTTATCACGTATAGATTGAATACATTTTTGTTACAGGTACAATGTTCCTAATTTTGTTAATCAATTTAATAGTTAACAAGTCCTAAAGCATAAATAATATGTAATTTGTAAACAAAATTAATTGAGTTCTATCACAAAAAAATTAAAATTGAAATACTAATTCTTTTACTAAAAGCTAGTTATTTTCTTATAATTATTTTTCATTACCCAGGTAACTTGACTTTAAGTGATTGCATACAAATTACAAAAGGTACCTCTTTAACCAAGTTGTTGCACTGTGCCACTCTGGCCCCATTCATTGTATTATACAAATAAAAATATCATTAGATTAATCATATTCTTCATTATTTTTTTCCCTAATGTTTACAGAAGTACATCTAAAATTATTTATTAACGTTTCATAGAATAGCAGACTGTTTAGCATGGTGTATGGTAAAGAATTATAAATCTATAAGTTTTTCCTTACTTATAATAGCTTTATATTCGTTGGTTGGGATTTTATCATTCAAATATTTATAAATTATTTGTTATAACCAATTCTAAAAACTCTAAATCGTTCAACTATAAATATGTCTGAATAATGTAATGCAAAAATACAAATTATAAAATTGGTTTTTCATAGTGTTTTTTTGTTCATGTACCTATGTTATATTGATATATTTTTTAATTATATTTAGTCGTATTATTTTACTTTTAATATTGTGCTTAACTCAAACTTATGTGCTAAAACAAGTATTATGGAAGTTGCATACATTTTTCATGTAGTTTTATCATATTTTTAATTTTTAATTGTGTATTGATTTTTCTAAATTAATTATTATTATAAATATTATTAATTACCTTTATTAGATATAGTTGGCGTAAACCATGAGGTATGGAAGAAAATTGCTAATGAACTTAGTATAGATGGCGTTAATATTACTCCAGCTTCTATAAGAATCCATGTGGCTAAAAGAAAGTTGGAATATTTAGGAAAGGCAAATTGTACACCATTATCTGATGATGAAAATCGAAATGAATGTGGTTAGTAAATAAAATTAATTACAAAAAGCATTAGGTACATTATTTGGGTACCTAGTTTTGAGTGTTTAGTAGGTTATTCTAAATTGCAGATAATTACTCAATGGTTAGCTAAAAGTATAGAGCTACTTTTAGAACATACTATATAGCAGAACAATTTCTCTAATTTTTTGTTTCAATTATTTTTATGTTGACATTTTTAAAAGGACAATACCTTTTATTCAATTTTATGGTCAATGAATAAAAACAATGTTTTTTATATTAATACAACTAATAGTTACATTTTGCATACGTAGCAGAATTGGTCATTATTTAAATAAAATGTTATTCGACTAAAATATTATTCTTCATTTTTTTATTTATCGTTAATGATTATTCATTATTCTAGACTATGTATTCTTTATAACACATTCATAATTTGGTTATTAATTATTCATTCTACTAAAAAATTGTATTTAATTTCAATGTTCCGTATATGACGTTTTTAAGTAATAATTTAATATTATTCACAAATCCTTCTAATATTAAATTATTTGCATTGTTATTAATATGATATTGTTATAAGAAAAATCAATATTATTTATTAATTAAACTATTTTGAATAATTATTTATCTTTTTATTCAAACTAAAATGACATAGAATAAAATATCATTAAAAATTAAAAAAATGTATTCATAATTTTACTTTGCATTCATTAATCATTATCAGGGCCCGTAAGTTCATGCATCTGCATGTTTTTTTTACTACACAGGAAAACATGCTAACTGAGATACAAATCCGTTTCATAGCAATAGTAATAATAATATGAAGTTTGATAGTGCATGTTTTTGCATGTTTTGGGTGTTAAGGCATATTTGGCATATAGTTGATTTTTTACAGTCGTTAGTGCATATTATTTCATATAAATATTTTTTAGACAAATATTTGAAAAGTTTCTTGTTTTTATTTACTTTCCCGTTAACAAAATGATAGTGTTTGTTTTAATTTTTTTTTTCTAGCGTGACTACCTAAATTAGGGTTGCCATAAAAGTCCAAGTACTGACCGGGACATTTACAAAAATAATTTGAACAACCTTTTTTTTAATATTAAAATTTAGAACACAGTGTAATGAATATATATATATATATAGAAAAAAAATAATAGTATTGAATTATGAAAGACATTAAATTAGAAGATACATTTGATTAATGAAATATTATTTATTTATTTATTTTGAAATATTATATTTTTCTGACTTTTTCACCTGTTTCAATAGCTCTGGTTTTCCCATAGCATACATATGAAATTCCGAACAAGTCATTTTGAAATTAAATTTGCATTTTCTACAGTTTCTACTTGAAGACGGTTACGTTCTTTTGTCCACTGGGCCATTATCAGTGAAAATATCCTTTCAACATTAGCGTTATGACCAGGAATAGCATATAAGTATTGGTACATTAAAATTAAATTACGTTTTATTTCCAATACATCAGTTTTTTGAAAGAAATGTAACCATTTGTCATGTATATTTTTTTTATTCCAATCTTCATCAAATTTCTGTTTGTCAATGAAGTTTTTAAGATACAATATTTCTTCAAAGCAACTATCCGTGATGTCAATTCCCTTTTCTTTTAAATAAGTTATTGTCTTTTCAACTTCTTGCCATTGCAGCGAAGAAGTAAGATCCATCCACCCATGAAAATACCTCAAATTTTATAAGAGGGTTACTCCACTGTTGTAAATACTACCGTGCCGTTTTGTAATAATTATCGACTTCTTCGTCGAATAATTTTATCGAATAAAAAGCTAAACATCGTCTTTTATTTTATTATATTCAATTTTAGTTTTGATTCCCAAAAAGTTAGCTTCGGCGCGTTCTGAAAGTGTTTGTTCTAAATCGTTTATAATTTTTTTGACTTCTATAATGGTAATATCAGATTTTTCTATTTTTTTGATTTGTTTCTCAAATAAAAATGTTTGACAATGTAAAAACAAGAAATAAATTTGTGACAACGGATTGTTGAAAAAATCGACGATTGCTTTTGGTGGTCTTGTTTCTTCGAGAAAGAAATTTTTTAGTGGTTCCCATAACTGTAGAATACGTTCAATTGCTGGCAACAAAGACAGCCATCGAGTTCTCGAATGAGACTGTAAATTAGCATAATGTACATCAGCCTCCTCACAAAATGATTTAAGACGTTCATTTCTTACAGTAAATATGGAAAAATATTTATAAATTTTAAGTACTATAGACTCCACGTCAACAGAAAGTACGTCAGCAGATGTAGACGCTGTATTATGTAAAATATGAGCTGGACAACCTATGCCTTCGATATCTTTAGATAATATGGATTGAAGTTTAAAGTAAACATTGTTTGTTCCATGTCTGTCTCTCCCATCAAAATTAGTATTTGTATTATCTGCACTGTACGCGATTAGTTTATGTAAAGAAATATTTAAATTATTTAATGTATCAATACAAAATTTCACTATAGTCTCTGAAGTTTCATTTTCCAAAGAATTAAGCTTTATTAATTTTAATTGCATACCTTTTGTTTCGGAAAAATATTGAATTATAAGAGGAAACAATTTTTCCGCATTATGATTGCTAGCGTCCGTAAGAACTCCATAGAAAGGAACTTTTTCAATCTCTTCTTTAATTGTTTGCAAAGAATGTGGTGCCAATATATTTTTGATGAATGCTGTTGCTTTAGTCCGCGCAGTTGATTGTTTTGCGGCAATTTTTGAAACTGGATAGAGTTTTGAATTAAGTTTTGTGTTACAATCCAATGAATTAAATGATTGATGGTGGTTAACAATTTTGTAAGCTGTTGTTAATTCTGCGGCACAGACTAAAATATCTTCTGGAGTGTTTTCCTTAACCATAAATGTTGAAATATCTCGTGAGGAGGACGCTATCGATATATTGGACTTATGAGTATTAGACTTGTTGTGGCCATGTATTGAAGTTTTACCACTGTGACTCACGGAAATAAATATATTGCATATTGTGCAATGTGCTTCATATTCATTTCGACCCCTTTTTATGAACGACCATTCTTTGGTGTAGAAAAATGACACTTTCTCTTTGGCATTGTTGACTATTTGTAAATTGTAAAACCACACGAAACTACAAAATCACGATAAACGAGAATACAATGAATACAGACATCACACGACGTTGGTTAGATTCGAACTAATGCGAACTCAATGCATGCATGTTGACTGACATAAATAGAATTATTCTATTATGCCATAATAGCACAGTTCAATTATTATCAGTGAAGATAAGATAGAAGTGTCCGACGTGAAATTCATGGTTTTAGAATACAAATATAATTTTTATAAAAATAATTATTGGTACTAATATTATTTACACATAACCGGGACTTTTGTAGGGTCTAGTGCAGTGGTTTTCAAACTGGGTGCCGCGGTTTTTCCATAAATTACTGATTGCATTGAATTGCGATATAAGAAAATAAATGCTTTCAATCTCTATGGATTTGATATATATTTATTGTTAAACCTCTGGCAGTATATCCGTCGCAACCGGCCTGGACGTTTACGTCGTATTCGTAGAATAGTTCGTATCGTACGAGAATTTAAAAAAAATATATTTGTGATATACATTTACATATATTTATAATTATTATAATCATGGATAAATTTGTTACTCGTTCTGTTGACAATAATGCGTCAGTAAGTCAACCACCAAAAAAAAAAATAAAATACAATATTCGTCAGTATCACGAAGATTACTTAAAAATGGGATTTTCTTGTACTGGTGATACAAATAATCCTCTTCCATGGTGCGTTGTATGTGGTGAAAAATTGTCAAATGAAGCAATGGTGCCCAGTAAACTTAAACGTCATTTGTTTACTAAGCATTCACATTTGATCGACAAAAATATAACATATTTTCAACGTTTATTAAATTCACAAAATAAACAAAGTAAAAATATGACAACAATTGTAAAAATTTCTGATAAATCTCAAGAAGCGAGCTATGTAGTAGCAGAGCTTGTGGCTAAAACAATGAAACCATATACAATATGTGAACAGTTAATTTTACCCGCTTGCCGTGAAATTGTAAAAATACTTTTTGGAATAGAAGCTGAACAAGAAATATTGAAAATTCCTTTATCTGATAATACAATAAGTAGGCGCATAAACGACATGTCCGAAGATATTGAGCAGCAAGTATTAAATAAGTTACGCGATTCTCGTATGTTTGCGCTGCAAGTAGATGAATCTACAGATATAAGTGGAAAAGCACAGCTTTTAGTTTTTGTACGCATGGTAGTTGATGACGATATTTTTGAAAACTTTTTTTGTTGTAAAACATTGCCCGAAACAACGAGAGGTGAAGATGTTTTTAAAGTTTTGGACGATCATTTATTATCAGTAAATTTATCGTGGGACTATTGTATTGGAATATGCACTGATGGTGCACCTTCAATGACTGGCTCAATTAAAGGTTTCATTTCTTTAGTCAAAAAAAAAAATTCAAAAATTATTTTTACCCATTGCTTCTTTCATAGAGAGGCCTTAGTGGCAAAATCCTTAGTAAGTGATTTACAAAATATTCTTGATCAAGTTGTAAAAGTTATAAATTTTATTAAGAGTCGACCTCTTAAATCAAGACTATTCGAAAAAATTTGTGAAGAGATGGATGCAGACTATTCAAGATTGATTTTATACAGTGCTGTAAGATGGCTTTCAAGGGGCAATATTTTATCACGATTTCACAATTTGAGAGAGGAGTTACTTGTATTTTTAACTATGGAAGAAACTGAATTCAACTTTCTTGGGGATGAGGAGTGGTGGACAAAGTTATCTTTCTTAACTGATTTGTTTGAGCATCTCAATAAACTAAATTCAAGTATGCAAGGTCGTGATGAAAATATACTAACATCGTCGGACAAAATTATGGCTTTCATCGAAAAATTGAATTTATGGAAAACTAAAATTAATCAAGGTAATTTAATCATGTTTCCACGTACTGCTTTACTAGTTGCGGATGACAACATTTTGTCATTAATAGTCGAGTCTATCACATTGTTAGAAGTAAAAATGAATAAATATTTTACAAGTATTAATATTAAAAATTATGACTGGGTACGAGACCCTTTTAATGTGTCTATTAGTGACTTGGTCGATTTAAAACTTGTTGAAGAAGAAAATCTCTGTTCAATTAAAAATGATCGAACATTGCAGTTGAAATTCAAAGAGATCACTCTCAATAAATTCTGGATATATGTTTCTAAAGAATATCCAGAGATATCTATAAAAGCACTGACTATTCTTTTGCCGTTCTCAACCTCATATCTTTGTGAACAAGGGTTTTCAGCGCTTGCGAATATAAAAAATAAAAAACGAGAAAAACTAAATTCAGTGGAAGAAGAAATGAGGGTATGTCTGTCAACTATTCGTCCAAGAATTAAAAATATTTGTAACGCCCATCAGGCACACATTTCTCATTAAATGTACCTATGTATAAACTACACTTTTTTTTGTAAATAAATTTAATAACTAATTATACTGTAATTGTAATATTAATAAATAAATAATAAAAATTTCTAATTAAATGTACATAAAATTATAATTAATTCAAAACAATATTGTTCATCTAAAAAAATGTCAGTGTGCCGTGAACATTTTTTGAAGTGTACGGTGTGCCGTGTATAAAAAAAGTTTGAAAACCACTGGTCTAATGGGACGACCGGGACCGAAGTCATGAACAGGTGACATGTCCCGGTGTACCGGGACGTATGGCAACCCTAACCTAAATAGATTTTATGTGTTCTACGCAGTACCGCGGAAACAATGTTATCGCTACGATTGTTTTTCTTCGAAACGAAACCTGTACACGCATGTAAACGCGTGCAAGTTTCTCACCAGTCACCCGCATCTATAATATATTAATATTGTACATTTGCACAGTATAGTTTTCTTGGGCTCGCCGTTGAGTATTGTGTTCGTCCGTTCGATTTCATGTTTTAGAGATAGCGTATACGAATACGATCAACTCCGCATTATTCATATTTTACAATGCCGAAAGAAAAAAAATCGGATGCAGGCCGTTTGCAACATTTCGTTTCGGAATTTGGTGCAGATTTTTTTTCAACGGACAACAAAGTTTTGGTCTGTAAAGTTTGCGAAACAAAAATATCTAGTGAAAAACGTTTCAGTATTTCTCAACACATTACATCAGATAAGCATGTTTACGCCATATAATCGTACTCACATTATCTGTATTATTATTATTATTATTATTATTATTTTAATTATTACTATTGTTATTAATATTATTAAGAAGCTATCCTATCTTATCTTATATTCGTATTTAACCGTTATTGTTATTCGCAACTTTCGGCGATTACACTATTCCGGTTTCCGTCACAGAATACGGCACCTACCTGTTCAAGTTTGTCACAGAACACGGCACCTACCTGTTCAAGTCTGTCACAGAACACGGGACCGGAGCAGTGTTATCGCCGACAATGCACATATAAAAGGCTGTGCGAACGACGAACGGACCACCATTCCTTTACCAGCATTGTAGTAAGACCCACCCGGGCAGACTTACGCTTTGCTGGTAACCGGACTCTCCCAGCCTTGACGGGACCTCTTCGGACGGTTGTGGTGCGGCCAGTGATTTAATAGTTGGAAAAATTCCGGCATTGGATCGGCCGCCCACAGTCATTGGGGCAATAGTTGGAGATATTCCGGCATTGTTCCGACTGTTTACCAGTCCGACTTGACTCCCCCGTGATTCCCCGTCAGTGCGTTCGTCGTCGCGGCCTTTTACTCGGGCAAAGTGCATTATTCGGTAATTTTTTATTGTATTTTAAAACCGTGTTTATTGTTACACCTAATCTGTTTTATCAATGTAATTGTCATTAAGACATATTAATAAAATTATCAACTTTGTCATTTTAATAAATGTTATACTTGTCATTGTGACATACTAACCTATTCGTGTTATTGAAACACAACCCTGTATACAAAACAAAGCATGTACGCGGTGTTCATCGTTTCCAAAGAAAGGAGGAAAACAAAGAAATACAGCTGCTCGTACCTTCATTATCAAAAAGACAAAAACAAGTGAATATAACTTAGATTTATGTAAAGCGATGCTAGCTGCCAATATACCTCTAAACAAATTATCCAATCCACAATTTAAGAGTTTTCTTGAAAAGTATACTATGACAGATACCCCTGTAGAATCGACATTACGATTAGGATATGTTGACAAATGTTATATCGATACGGTTGACAAGATTAAAAAAAAAGTTAACGGTAAAAAAATATGGATATCGATGGATGAGACCACAGATGTTGAGGGCAGGTATATAGTGAGCACAATAATTGGAACACTCTTACATGATTCCCCAGGTGAAATATTTTTATTAAATATTGATGAAATAGAAAAAGCAAATCATAGTACTATATGTAAAGCATTAAGTAAATCGTTGTTATTACTATGGCCCGACGGAATACAGTACGATGATGTCCTGTTATTTGTAACTGACGCCGCACCGTATATGACAAAGGCAGCTCGTACTTTACAATCTTTTTACACGAAAATGATTCATCTCACCTGTTTGGCACATGGTCTACATTGTGTTGCCGAAGAAATTCGATCACAGTTTGGAAATGTAGATGATTTAGTGGCCAACGTTAAACAAGTATTTCGAAAATGTCCTTATCGTATACAAACATTTAGAGATGAAGCACCTGGTTTACCATTACCCTCATCACCTGTAATTACTCGCTGGGGTACATGTAACTGCTGCATCGTACTACTGCACACATTTTGAAACTATAAAACGTGTAGTTGAATCATTTGACGAAAGAGTTGCTGTAGCTGTAAAAAAATCGAAACAAGTATTCAAACTCCTACAGTTACAGGTCAACTTGATTTATATCAAATCAAACTTTGATTGCCTACCAATAGCGATCACGCGTCTTCAAGAACAAAGCATTCTATTAAGTGAAGGACTTAAAATAGTCAAAGAAATCGTAGACACATTTTCAAAATTAGAAGGACATTACGGAATTGAAATTAAAAAAAAACTAAAATATGTTTTGGACAAAAATATCGGATACAATATAATTTGTAAAATTTCCAAAGTTTTAAGTGGCAAAGAAGACAACATTACAAATTTAGATCTACCCGAAGATATGACTGCAAACGATTTATTGTACTTTAAATATGCACCCCTTACTTCAGCAGATGTTGAAAGATCCTTTTCCATGCTCAAAAACTTATTGGTAGACAATCACCGATCTTTTAAGTTGGAAAATATAAAAAAACACTAATCATACAGTGTAATTTCTAAAGTAAATATAATTTTTATAAATATACTAAAATACCTATCTCAAAATGAAATTCCTAATATTTCATTCTAAATATTTTCATTGCAGATGCTCGATAAGGATAAATTAAAGAATATGGCAAAGCTTTAAACGAGCACAACTATTAATTTTATTTTTTATTTATTAAAAAGTATAAAAATTAAAACGAATAAAATACTTTTAAAATTAATGGATTTATTCTTATTATTTTAAAATTTGCTCATGATTTTTTTTTTTACATAATGCATATTTTGAGGGTATAATTTAAAAATGTTAGGGCATATTTTAGAACTTTTTAGTGCATGAATGCATGCTAATTTATGCATTTTTTAGTGCATGAACTTACGAGCCCTGATCATTATATTGAATCATTTTTCCAACTCTGTGACAAATTCACCAATTCACCTATTTTGTGGGATATTTAAAAGATCATGTTTACACTGAACTATCTATTTCGTTGGATAATTTTAAAGGGCGCATCACAGTAGCATGCAAGTCCATAACACTACAAATGTTGAATTCAGTAACTGCGTCAATATTACAACGATACGAAAAATGTGTAACAAACATGGTGGTCATTTTGAAAATACATTAGAATTTATAGTAATAGTTAAGTAAAGTTATTTTACTATAATTGTACAGTAAATTGGTACTAAATAAAATTTTAACAAATATTTGAACGTTAATAAGTCGCTAACGTATTACTCTAATTAAATACTATAAACGTTGAATTAATTTTTTTCAATATGTTTATAAATTGGCTATTTTGAATTTTTTTATTTTCTGTTCAAAAAAATAAAAATAAAAAATTGAATATTAGTGCAATAGTCAATTGAATATATAAAACAAAATAATAAAAAAATATTGATTAGAATACAAGTTATTTCGTTTGTCAGAACTTCGTGGGACACCCTGTATATAATGTGAGAAAATCCAATGGATAAAATGAGAAAAAAATCCAATTTAATTTTTTTAGGTATATAATAATAATAATAATAATAAAATAAACCAAATTTTATTGGCTTATTGCGAAAGCTTAAACACTTCATAGTGTCATACTGTGTTTAATTATTTTCAAGTTATAATCTGATACTTTATTTTGTTTTTATTCTTCCACACATTATTTGTAGAGGTATAAAATAAATAATAATAATAATAGAAAAAAATCACATTTTGTTTGATCTAATAACACTTAACAATATAGTCATACTGTGTTAACAAAAATAAACCAATATGTTTTCCCCACGTTACGATAAAATTTAATGCATTACATTCTATCTAAGATTATTGTTTGCGCCGCTGACGATACTCGCTTGATTTAGATGGTCGGTCGTAGGGCTTCGCGGGCACAACACACCACACACACACACACTTACAAACACGCACATTTTATCATAGGTAACTAGATGCGGGTGTTTGTCATCCCGCCTGCGGCGGAAAGACTGTGTTGGCGATCCGGGTGTTTGTCATCCCGCCTGCGGCGGAAAGACTGTGTCGGCAATCCGAGTGTTTGTCACTGTGTGCTGGGTTTTTTGATCCGGAACGTGGGGTCGTCGGTATTTTGTTTTGTAGTGTTGGCAGCAATGGTTTGGCGGTAATTTTTGAACCTGCGAGAGTGTCTAGTCGTAAGTCACGGCCGGCGATTCAAGTCGATCGTACGACAAAGCCAGCCAGGTAGGCGACGACGCCCCAGCGTGTATGTCCGGTTCTCGAGTGTGTGTGTCGTAAATAGGAAATTCAGATTCTGAGTTTGAGTGTCTAGCTATCAGTCATCTGGGGTGAAAATCGTTTCCGAACGGACAATCTGCTTGTGGCGGATCGGATGTAGTGGGAGTTTAATTCGCTCGTATGCAAGTAGCTAGTCAAGTAGGCAATCCGACTACGTCGAATCGCAGACGACGCCCCGGGCGTGTATGTCCGGATGTCAAGTGTGTGTTGAAATCGGAAATTCGGATTCTGAGTTTGAGTGTCTAGCTATCAGTCATCTCGGGTGAAAGTCGATTCCCGAACGGACAATCCGCCTACAGCGAAAAGTGCTCGAAACGGCCGTTCAAATCTGAAAAAGCATACAGGAGGTACCAAAATTGTATTTTTTGATGTGATAATTATGAAGAACAGTTATCAGTTGTCTTATATTAGGCTTCATTGTAATCAATGTAATCATTGTTAACATGTTTTCGCGGTTATAACAAATTTAAGTCGACAAAATCTAATTTTCTGATTGGCCGCTATTTTTACCGCGTCAAGAGACATCTAATGCATTGCCAGCTGCATGTTGTTTGGTTTTTTCCAATCATTTCACAAAACATCTTTAAAGTGAGTACATGTTGGTTATAGTATTATTAAAATAATATTTCTTAGGTTATGCATCGAACAATTTCATACGTATTTGAATAAAACAATTTCTTTTTTTTTGAAATCTAGCAATGCCTAAAGACCAAACAATCACCAACACTTATAACGGCCGTGGTATGCGGGT
>SSSL01000396.1:0-21471 GCA_008086715.1 Sitobion miscanthi
TGTAAGCTAATAGCTTGTGATGGAGGTAGGGAGTTATTACATTTACCAATAAAATAAAATAAATAGGTATTTTCTTATAATATTACATACATTGACTTATGAATATGAAAAACTTTAAAAATATGATATAATAATAGAGAAGAAAAGACAAAGTGATGTAAAGTTTAACATAAATAAATTAGTAATACATTAGTTGAAACAGGATTAATAGCAATCAAAATATACTGTTATATATAAAAATAACATACAATTAGGAATAATTACAATAAAGAATAAAATTAATACACATTATTGTTCAATTCTAAAAAGGCGGGTAAGTGGATGTCGTTCTGCTGTACAGTAGGTTACAAGTGGGTCACTGTAATGGATGGTGTTACATTTGAATTCAATGATATAATATCATCGTATGAAAAAACGATTCTGAGCGAAAACGGTCAGTCAGACTATGATGTTACTAAGTATATTTGATGATATTTTGTGCATAAAGTAATTACATATAACCTATTTACGTGAAGCCTTGTTTTCAATTTTCAATCCTTAGCTATAAAAGTTGAACATTTTATAAATTTTTAACTACCAAAATAATTATAAAATTATAAATTTTATAAATTTTGTCGAAATTTGAACTTTAAATGCTTATAAAAAAAAAAATTTGTGCCTGTATTTTTAATATTTTTCAACTGCTATTGTAAAAATATATCAGGAGCCTTGCATTAATTTTCACGCTTTATTTCCCAACAAATAAAAATTATCTTGATATTTATAGAAAAAAAAAACTAAAAATATTGAAAACTGGCAATGTCCGTAAAACGCTCAAAAAGAATTATTTACAAAATTTTATCGTGAATAGAAAATGCTAATATAAACATTCAGTTAAATTTTCAAGTATCTGCAGTCATTCGTTTTTTAATTACAATAAAATAAGAAAATCGTTACATGAGAAATCGAGTTTACTTTTTGTAAAAATATGAATTTCAAACGCTCATAAAAATTTAATTTGAATTGCTCGTAGACATTTTTTTTTTTGATAAAGGTAGACACACTACGGGGTAATCTTGTATTACATTTCAATCTTAGATTTAAAAAGTAAAAATTTTTATGAATTCCCAACTCAAAATATTTGCTAATTTTCGTGATTTTCCGTATTTTGTCAAGATTTGAAACTTAAATGTCTTATAAATAAAACTGTGACTAAGGATTTTAATTTTTTTCATCTGCCTTTGAAATAATAACCTAGGAGCCTAGATAATGTCTGTAAACAGCTCAAAACAAGTCAAAATATTTGGAAAATTTTATGGTGTATAGAAAATGAAAATATAAACAACCAGTGAAAATTTCATATATCTACGGTCGTTTGTTTTAAAGTTACAACAAAAACCAAATTTTTTTATTATCTTCTTTGGCATGGTTAGTTATAGAAACACATATTGTACAGTGATCTGTGATATCTAATAGTATCACACCCGAATTAGTATTACTCATTTGGTTTTCGTTACAATTAATAAATATGTAGTCTAGTCACGAATGATTAAAACCTGCAGGTAATCTAGTAATTAGTATAAACATTATCCAAGAAAAACATAAAAAGTTTAATCTCTTTATTCTAGATAATAATTTAAATAATAAATATTATACATATTCAAATCCTTTTTTAATATTTATTAAATATTTACGTTCGTTGGAAATGTAATATTATGTTTTTCAACCTACATACAACGAAAAAAAAAAATTATTGAAACGAATTTACAATAAAAATTGATTTTAAAACATCAATAATAAAAATTTATTCTGGTATGTATTGTACATTTAAAATTTTAACATATTATAGAAAAGAGAACGCCACGGTCGTATAGTTGCATTACTCACAGACAAGCCAGACATTGTTTCACCTGACATTAAGATAGTTTCTGAAGGGAATTCCCAATTATTGTATTTGTACCCTGTGGGCATTGCATCAGACCGGATCGACCACAGGACCCACTGTACCATCCTGTTTCCCTAGTTGTACATAAAGTCCTATTCCTTTCCGTCGTCATGATGCGTTAATTATGTTGCCTATCCACCCCAACTCGGCCTCGCATGTAAATTTGCCAACAAACCAAATTATAGGAGCAACATTGTTCTCGGGCATAACCGAATAGTTCTTGGGCTGTTCCGTCCGATTTCTTTGGCACGCACACTACCTATAATATAATATTTATGATTGACAAATGTTGTGTGTCTTGCTACTTCTTACACCGTGCCTGCGCTTGTAGCAGTGTTATATGCACAAATATTATTAGTTTCGCCTCAGCACATTTTAGCTTTATTTGTCTGATAATTATTTACTTGTTCGCTAAACTAAATTTCTACGTGGCTTTCTGTTGAGTTAATTTAATCCACGAGGTTTACGTTAAAATCACAGTCGCCATATTCTTGCGTGTGTCTGATACATTGGTAAAGTAAACCTTACAAACAGAAACAGCAAAAAAAACACATGCGGTAAAAGCGAGGAGAACAAAAACCATTTATTTGAAATGCCACTTTACTACAACCTAACCTTTTTACCTGTAAGAAATCTATCGATCGCCACGTATCGAATCCGCCAAACTTTTTTACATATTGATTGCTTCGGCAATCGACTCCGCTGAACTTTTGTGGATATTGATTCCGCCTAATAGCAATCAGCTGAATATTTGAAAACTATTTATTTTAATAATAACAAAACGTAAAAGCAAGGCTTAGCACCCGAATCATTTATTCGGGTTTCGCGTTTCGAGTGCTGGATTATGTATTCGGATATTCAAACATTAGAAGAAAAAATTTAAACAAACATTCGGATTTTCAAAACCACTATTATTCGGGTTAATATTTGTTAATAAGGGTGTTGAAAAGTCTGGAAAAATATAGATTTTGATGACCCCCTCCCCTATTATTAATAATATCATTAACACAAATGTGTAGTTTGATACAAATTACAAACATACAATTTACCACTTACGAAGTCGACGGATATAATAAAATGTTTAATAGGGGCGTTGAGCTGAGGAAAAATAAAATAAAATATAAATTATGGTTTCACGATCTCTGGAAAACTGGTAAATATAGCCACGAATAACGGTATTCGTTACTATAATTTAGGTATAATTATAATATCGCTTAGGAAGTTGGTGGCAAATAATACTAGATTTTATTCGTTCTTACTTATTAGTATTTGGTATTTTGGCCACGACCTAACAATACGTTATTCAATCAATATTATTTATATTACCATTGACTTTGGCTATATTTGGATTTATTTTATATACTAATACATTATATTATTTACCTACTAGGTACAATAAGATTTGATTGGATTTTATTTTCAGAAAATAATATTGAATTTACTTGTGATTGATTTTAAGATTGTTCCTGTTTATTTATTATTATTATTATTATTAAACAACTAACTACAGAACCGAACTCACCACAAGAAATACATATAAATATTGTCATAAAATAAATGAACACGGAGACGGGTTTTTGGTTCATAAATTATTAACTTTTTGTTTTTGTCTTTATTGTTATACATCTGTAAAATGTATTTGGACAATATTTTCTTTTTTGAAATTATACTGCCTAAAGCAGTTTGACAATTAAAAATACGTTTCATAAAGAATAAAGGTGATAGTTTTGATGAATTTATATAGACTCACGCATTTTTGTATTTGAATACTATTATCCGAGTGGTGTAGTAGGCAGCTTGGCTCGATAGTGGCAGTATGCTACCTATATGACAGTTCTAGTCGGTGGCGGTCTACGTATGCTTACGTAATAAAGGATACGGTTTATGAGCAGCACAACGGACGGACGGCGGTTTGCGGCGTACGTTGGCGGCGACTCATACCTGTCAGTTTGAATCAGCCACGGCAGAGTAAAAGACACTACGGACGGCGGCGGCGATATCCTTCCGACCAGTCGGGACCAACTATTGTTGGCCCCAGGTACGGAAGAATATAGGGAGTAATCGGAAAGCTTTCCGGGACCAAGTGTCAGTTTGAACCGGCTATTACTAGCCACGGCCACTAGTTTGCCGCCGGTCCGCCTTAAATCTATGCCACGAGTATGAACCGGAACGGTACGATGCAAGATATTTGGCCAACTCTCCCGGGGTGTATATATCGACCATTGCGGTTGCTCCCGTGTGCGGGAGTGGCCGTTGGTGGTGCACGTTTTTCAGTGGTATTAGGTGGTATGGTTACGTCCGGGAGTGATGTACTGTTGATGGTCAGTAGCTGGGGTGACACCCTTGACGTTGCTGTCATTGTTTTGATGTTTTAATTAAGTTACTGCTGGTACGACTAATATTATAAATTACAACACACTCAATAGTTCAATTTCAGTCGATCGGTGCCGCATCGGTAATCGTTTTGTTCATGGCACATTTCCCACGATGAGTGCACTGCGAGCGCTAGTTATCAAGGCGTAGACGTTATTTGCAGAAAGGTAAGAGTAGGTATTCTGTCTCGTTACAATATATATATCACATAAAGAGTTTGTAAAAACGAAATTATTCGGGTTTCGGGTTAACCCGAATGATTTATTCGGGTTTTGGTTAATACGGGTGTTTTGAAAATAGAATCATTCGGGTTATATGGGTTTAGGGTGTTTGTTTTTTAAGGGTTTTTATGAGTGTTTGGGGTTCGGGTTAATTCGGGTGCAAGAACTTGCGTTAAATGCTTGCAATTACTTTTATGTTAATGATATTTTATGATATAAAAATTGTTTTATTTCATTAGTACGCACTATAACTGCAATCATCTGATAATAATTTAAATAATCAATATATAACAGGTGAGCATACGATTTAACTGTTAATAAATGATAACGGATAACGTATAACTGATAAAATATATGTCGCGTACGTAAGCGATCGGCGATGATAAAAGGAATCGTCAGAAGGGTCAGAAGGGTCAGTGGACTAGAACCGCCTAAATCCTACTACTTTTATATATTTTTTAATATTTTTTCCTCGTAGTAAATTTTAATTTTAAACATTCCAAGTAATTTGTGTGTGTGTGTGTGTAATGTGTGTAATGGCGACAAGAACACTACCTAATTAATATTATAGCTACACGAATACGTAGTACATATTACATCCATATTACAATAAACGAAATCGGAAATTGTATTATATGACTAAATAATTTAAAATGTCTATTAACATACATTTTAATTATTATTATATTACACTTTTATACCAATAAAAAATATTTATATGTAAGAATATGTACAATGTGATATAATACCCATCTAATATTTCATAACAGAACACAGATATAAATAAATGGTTAGTATACAATAAATAACTTAAATTAATTTAAATTAATCTGTATAAAATTAGCTTGAAGTGAACACGTTAAATTTGTTTAAAATACATCAGTTAAGTTAAAAAATAGTTACAAAAAAAATTAAGTAGTTGTTAATTATACCGAATGAACTAATGAATTTAACACTACATACAAGATTTTTTTATGCAAACTAGTTTGGACAAATGTATTATATAGTTGTAATTAAGTAATAATGTGTGTAAGGAGAGCTACAGCATTATTACGATAATATAATGTTATAGAACATATTTATTGAGAGCTATACATTGAAGGTGATTTGGTAATGTCTGGAAGTTAATTTATTTTTTAAGTATCATGATGAGCATACAGGTTAATATTATTTAAGAAAATAACGAAACAGAGATTTTATTAAACTTAAATCAATATTTAATAATAGGTACTAGGTAGGTATTGCGAGTACGTACAAACTATAGATTTCATTCTACAGGTACCTAACTATAATTATTAATGTATTGTTATATAATATTATACTGTTATACACATTATCTGGCACACGCGTGGTATAGGTAAGTAGCAAAAAGCAAAATATTAGCATAGACCTAAAAAACCAAAGCCCCCTATCCCCTCCCAGACCACGTTTTATGCATAGTCCCACAGCTTTTCATTTATATGTTTGATTAAAATATGAATTATCATGGTCAGTGCTGCTGTTACAATTCTATGTAAAATTAAATTTATAAATTTTGACTCGTCCACATAGAATTTTGCTTTGATGCTAACCGTATAAGTATTATTATTTATGTAAGGCTTAAAAAATTTATAATCGTAATAATCATTATTCATAAATATGATTATCGTTAAACAGGAATTATATAACATTATTATAATTGTTATACAATAGATTAATATGATTATATATATATCATCTACCGACATAATAAATAAATTAAACTTTGACTATAATATATATATTTATATAGGCTTTACTCTTTATACTGGCCATTAACTATAATCATGCTCACCCCCAATTTCCATTTAATAAATAAATGTTTTGAATTTCAGATTTTTGGAATTTAAGGACCATGTTTTCAATATTTTGATTCATATACAATATAAAGAATGTTCTGTGGTAATATAAACAATTATTATTCAAATTAAAACTACCTTTTTCTATTCACGATAAAATGTTGTAAATAATAGGACTCTTTTTGAGCGTCTTACGGACATTGCCAGTTTTCAATTTTTTTAGTTTTTGTTTTCTATAAATATCAATAAAATTTTATTTGTTGGGAAATAAAGCGTGAAAATTTAATACAAGGCTCCTGATATATTTTTACAATAGCAGTTGAAAAATATTAAAAATACATTGTTTTTTTTTATAAGCATTTAAAGTTCAAATTTCGACAAAATTTATAAAATTTATCATTTTATAATTATTTTGTAGTTAAAAATTTATAAAATGTTCAACTTTTATAGCTAAGGATTGAAAATTGAAAACAAGGCTTCACGTAAATAGGTTATATGTAAATTACTTTATGCACAATAATATCATCAAATATACTTAGTAACATCATAGTCTGACTGACCGTTTTCGCTCAGAATCGTTTTTCTTATACGATGATATTATATCATTGAATTCAAATTTAACACCATCCATTACAGTGACCCACTTGTAACCTACTGTACAGCAGAACGACATCCACTTACCCGCCTTTTTAGAATTGAACAATAATGTGTATTAATTTTATTCTTTATTGTAATTATTCCTAAATTGTATGTTATTTTTATATATAACAGTATATTTTGATTGCTATAATCCTGTTTCAACTAAATGTATTACTAATTTATTTATGTTAAACTTTACATCACTTTGTCTTTTCTTCTCTATTATTATATCATATTTTTTAAAGTTTTTCATATTCATAAGTCAATGTATGTAATATTATAAGAAAATACCTATTTATTTTATTTTATTGGTAAATGTAATAACTCCCTACCTCCATCACAAGCTATTAGCTTACAGGAGGTAGGTAATCAAAACTGTAACTACTTGTTAAATTTGTTTAAATTGTAACCATTTATTTTGATTTCTAATAAAAAAAAAAAAAAAAAAATATATACGAATACAATAGTTGGAACTATTAAAATATAATATACATTTAATTGATCGTAAAACTACGCTTATAATATATATAATATATAAATAAAGTATGTTGCCATGTAGCCATTAAATTGGTATCAATTGTATCATAAACATTATATTATTCATTGAACTCAAATTTAATACAATCCATTACAGTGATCCACTTATAACCTTCTATACAGCAGAGTGACACCCACTCGCCCACCTTTTTGTAATTGAAATTTAAATACTTTTATGTAAATGTATTCGTCAGTTGTCACGTGTTAGTTTTTTTTTAATTTAATTATATTATTTTATATATAATATTTGTACACTCATAAATTATTTGCGCCCCTATAGGTGATGTCTCGTTTATGATTATTATATTTGAAAAATAATACACTGACTTCTGAGGCTCATGGAACATTAGGAAACTACCCTTGTTAATAAATTAATATCTGTTTTTACCATATGCTCAATTTGGGGGGCTAACTTCATAAACCTACAAGATATGAGAAATAAAATTATAAATTTATTCATACATAAAGTAGGTGATGCATTTTAAAGAGGTGTGGGAGGCAGAATAGTGGCGTAGCTATCATTGGGCAAAGTTGGCAGTTCCCTGGGGCCCTACAACATTACGTTTATATTACGAGGGTGGCTAATTTATTTACTGCCCTGTGACCTTAATCATCTAGCTACGCCACTGGGGCAGATCCACCATCCACCTATTACCTATGGATATGTTTCATTTGAATATGTAAAGAACCTCCTAGTTGAAAAATTAAGAACTTATTGCCTAGGAAAATAATTAAATTAATTATTGATTTTATTAACAACTGTGTTATTAAAGTAGAAACGAGAGTTTGTATGTGTGTTTTGGGTAGACTAACCCGGAGCAAAATTTTGCATTTGAGTACATTTAAGAGTATTTGAGAAGCACATACGCGTTAGATTTACATGAGTATAGTTTGTTTACCATGCGTCCCCTCTAAGTACGCTAAGGCGAGCAACTATAATATTATATTATAATAAACATATTAATATTAAGATTTTAGTTTAAATGTTATTAACTCTATTTTAAGTAGGCCACACTAACATTTTATATACATTTCAAATAAATATAATTAATTATAATCATTATATAGGGGGCGGATTTTTACTTCTTAATATCATCAGGGCCGGATCTAGGGGGGGAAGTCGGGGATTTATCCCTGGGCGTATTTTTAAGGCTTTAAATTTTAAAACTGAAAATGGACTTTAAAACAAAAGTCGAAACTACAAAATAATATTTTACAGGAAATGTGTAATATTGGGTATAAGAATAAAATAAAATAATTTTATTTTTAATCGAGATAAGTAGTAACTAATAAGTAATAACATTGATTTATAAATTAAAAAGGACAAAATATGAAATAGGTACGCAGTGCCGTGGAAATACCCGTCTGAAACTGTCAACGGCCAACTGTACACACTGTACGCGCCTATAGTCTATCATAGATTAATGTAGGTACTCTCCGATTAATGATATAATAAAATATAGTAAATTACATCGTTTTCTTTCATATAATATATATATAATATATTATATACATATTATTATCTATGTACATAAAAATAAGTGTACATTTTGAATAAATTTTATAACTCAAAATCCATCAAACCGATTTCGATATATTTATATATTTTATACATTTTTTTTATATATTACGTAGATAGTTTTTTTAAAACTTTATCTTAAAAATGACCCTATCAATTGTAATTTATTGTTATGTAAAATAATTGAGTATTTTTTCAAATAGGTACTACATAAAATGTTACTTACTACTGATTTAATTGTATTCAAATTATTTATTAAATTACATGTTCTTAGCTTTTTAAATACAAGTATACAACTATTAATTTTCTAGATAAACTTGATAGTACAAAAGTACAACATAATTAAATAATTAAAACAAAAATACTATCCTATTGATATGTAGCCCAAGTCAGATTGAATATTATGTTTTACATATTATGTTAAAATAATTTAAAAGGAAATTTATATTCTATTAGCTGATCTTGTGCACTTCGTTGCCCGTTAAATGTACCAAATCTATATGACTCAAACTTTGTTCAATTCGTTATTAAATATTCGATGTATGCTATTCAAAATTTATCTTAACTTTTCTGTTGCCTGGAATAAAAATTCTGATTCACAGCAGTATATTACCAGGTAGGCAACCTATCTGTGGCAGATCGCGGACCCAGTGCTGTTTGTACGTACCTAAGTGTATGATTTAACTCTAAAGTATCAAAGTTATACCAAGTATAATTATTTTGATATAATGCGATGAATTAATATAATCAATTAATACATAATCCTAACCTAACCTAACCGTACTAAAATCCGATGAATAAAAAAACCAAATTTAACCCTTTTTAAATTAACTAATCTTCTTCCCAGAGATCTGCACACAAACATTAATTTTTAAATAATATAGCTGATCCTGCGCACTTCGTAGCCCATAAAAAACTACAAAAAAATTGTGATTGTTCAACTCCTTTTTGGTATAACTCACTGCAGTAAGTGCAACTCAGCCACCCTGGTAGACAATCTGCGAAAATTCGATTTGATGCATATTTGTACCTGATCTGCCTGATTAACCAATAGCAACCATTTATAAACAAATATTTCCATGGTTAATCTTAAAATCCCTGTTTGAGCACTTCTATTAATTGGTAGTAGCGTGATGTTGTATAGCCTATAGCCTTCCTCGATGAATGGACTATCCAACAAAAAAATAATTTTTCAATTCGAACCAGTAGTTCCTGAGATTAACGCGTTCAAACACAAACTCTACAGCTTTATATATTAGTATAGATAGGGTTAGTTTTTTTCATCTAATTTATTTTTATAGCTAAGTATATCAAATAGACAACCGGGTTCTTATTATTTTGGAAATTTATAAAAAGTAGAATATAGAATGTAGATATCTTAGTATATACATTTAATCCATAAGTTATAATCAATGATAAAGTAAATTTTTTTATCATGTTATAATCATTATATTACAATGTTCAGTACATAATTACATTTTTGTTTCATTGTATTTTTTCCGTACCTAGGTACATATTAAGTTTTGATTGTAACAAATATTAAAAATGTATAATATTGTTATGCTGTAAATTAAATATTGTTCTTTTACATAAAGACTTTTATATTTAAAGTAAGCACAATGGATACCTAATTTAGATTTGTAAATAACTAATAATTCATACATGTTATTATTATCAGTATTATTTATTCTAAACCTGGAACTTAGAAATATTGACCACAGATTTTATATTTAAATATACATATAAGAAGTGCTTCTAAAACTATTACTTGAAATGTTTCATTTTTAAGTTAAAATTGCTTAAATCATTCGTGGTAAATAATTTATTGGTCAAGTATATTGCGAAGGTTCTGTAAATGGTTGGTCCTCACAATACTCTGTGAGTGTACTTTAATTTTCGAGTAAAAAATTACTAATTTTGGTCATCTCCTGAAATGGGTGTATTTTTTTCATTTTCCCCCTGGTGTTAAAAAGCTTAGATCCAGCCCTGAATAGCATTAATATTATTTTACAAAATACACATTTGTTTTATAAGCATATATTAATATTTTGCTTTTTTCTACCTACCTATACCACGCGTGTGTCGGAAAATTTATAAGTAGGGTATAACAATACATTAATAAATAATAGTTAGGTATCTGTAGAATAAAATCTATAGTTTGAAAAATTATTCGCAATACCTACCTACTATTAAATAGTGATTTAAATTAACTAATTTTCAACTTAACTGTTGTATTTTTAACAAATTTAACGTGTCAACTTCGAGATAATTTTATACAAATTATTTAAATTAAGTTAAATTATTAATTGTATACTACCCGAGTAGCAATATATGGGTTTTAGGTCGGTTTATCGGTTCATTTGGTTCGCCAAACACAAGATTGGTGTAATATCAGTTTAACTGTTCAAATAATGTTAAGTATTTGAACGGTTGAAATAAAATTATAGTTTATAGTCGGTAAGTCGGTTCATTAGTGCATAAGTGTCTGGGGAGTTCATGGTTTAATTTCCCAACCAAGAAAAATCTATTTTTAACTATAAATAATAATTTTTCCAGTTCATAATCATTTCATTTAAACCACGCTGTTTATTGTTTATACTTTTATTGTATGATAAAGTGCATAGGAAGTTCACAGTTAAATTTCCCAACCACCAAAATCAATTGATTAATATAATATATAATTAATTAATTAATATATAATTTATATCAATATAATACCTAATATATATTTTTAACTTAATCAGAAATTATTACACTGCAGATCACCTGATCACCATCGGTTCAATTGACCAACACGTTATATAATTAGTACACTGCAATAAAACCCAGACACCGGTTCAAAGTTTTATGTGTGAACCGCGGTATTGGCGCATGTATATTATTTTATAACAATGTGGTTTTACCGTTATCAATTTCAAATATTATTATGACAATCATGTTGAAAAATGTCGTAGTTGTTTTAACTGTAATCATTTAAATCAGTGAATATAATATCCGATTATCGCAGTTGAATGTGGTAGATGGTACCTATATAATTTAAAGAAGATCAAAGTATAATATAGTTTAAAGAAGTGAACTGTCTGGCAGGACCTACTGTAATGTAAGTAAATTATATGATTTATTACCTATAGTTATTTTATTTGAAAATCTCAGATCATTAAGATAATTGTTTGTTAAAGGTACCTAGATACTTTTTTATCCTTTTTTTTAACTGCTCTGATATTCTGTATACATTATATACTGAAATAATGGGTATATTGCACAATATGTGTATACCTAACTACCATTACTTCCATACTGGTTCAAAATATTTAATTTAGTAATATATACCTATATGTACCTAGTACTAACCTAACCTATTAGGTACCTACAACTAAATAAATATTATCTCTTAAATACAGAAATGTGTAGGTACATTGCACCTACCTAAACCCATTGAAAAATAACTTAGTTTTGTTTTAATTTTTCTATGTCTAAAGTGAATATTTAAATGTACTTATATAATATATTAGGTATATAAATATTTTATCACAACAGATATTATTATATAAGATTGTTCTAATAGCAAACAACAGTAAAGGTAGTTTTTTTGTTAAAATTAAAAAAAAATGTTTAATGAAATAAGTATAATAGGAAAGTCATTATCTATTTAAATAAACAAGTATTATGTCAGTATATTGAAATTTAATATAACATAAATTGTATACATGATACATCTCAAATTCTTAATAACTTAAATATAAATATTTATAGACGATAATTTGTGACTAATAACATTGAAATTTTTTTTTCAAAATAACAGGCTGCAGTCCACACGGCATTTTAATATTTTTTTTACATATTAGGTCAATAATAATTGTCCACAATAATTGGGGTTTTACTCGCTTTCTGAATTTCATCATGATAATTAGTGTTCGTATTGGGGTTGTACACAGGCTGACAAAGTGATATATTATTTTGTTTTCATAAATTTATTATTCAACGTACCTATAATCACAGAATCAATTTCGTGTGGATTCACGAGCAATGTACGTAACAATCTCACATAATAGTAGGATAATATGAGACACTAAAAATAAAATAAGACATAAGCATCTAAATATTATTATGTTTTAATTTTAATTATTTAGTTTACTATATGTGTAGACTGTAGGTGGTTCATTCAAAATTAAACTGTACATGAATGTTAATGTTATTTCAAAAATAATTTCCATTTTAATTTCATACATCCGCTTTCTAATTAATAAAAACATATTTAATATCTAGGTAATTTTTCTAGATAATACTATTATTCAAAACCATTTTTGCATAGGTAGATAACTTTTTCCTAATTTTAATATTTCATAGTAAATATGCTCACATAAAATTTGAAACTCACTGTATAAAAATTGCTATTGTTAATGTGTTTTCACTTATTTTTTAGCTCCACATATTTGTTAAATTAACTCTCCAATTTGGAAATGTAGAGCAAAATCAATGTTTGATTAAAAAAATATTTATAACAAAATTGTTAAATTCTAATTAACAATCTAAGACCAACATCACATTTTAGTATTATAAACCATCCACTAATAACCATAAAAAATACATTCAAAAGACTTTTAAATTACTCACAACTATAATTTTAATTTAAAATCAAATATTGACAGACTATTATTATTGACCTAACCTAACCTACTAAAATTATCTATCAAAATTTTAAATTTGTTTGTTCATTGGTTAAAATTATACTATATTTATAATATAGGTTCAACAAGTAAGCTAGAATAAAATATGGAAATAATATTATCATCTTGTATGTAAATTGCTATTGTTAATTTGTTATCACTTATTTTTTAGCTCCAATTTTAACTTACCAATTTGGAAATGTAGAGCAAATTAAATGTTTGATTCAACAAAATGTTAAATTGTAATTAACCATCTATGACTGACGTAACATTTAAGTATTCTAAACCATCCACTAATAGCCATAAAAAAATAAATTCTTAAAAAAACATTAAATTACTTTAAATTACTCACAACTATACACTAACTTTTCATTTAAAATCAAATATTGACAGACTATGACCTAACCTAACCTACTAAAATTATCTATCAAAATTTGAAATTTGTTTGCTTGTTGATTAATATTATACTATATTAGTTTATAATATAGGTTCAACAAGTAAAATGCAACAAAATATGGATATAATATTATCATCTTGTATGAAAAATACAAATTTGGAATTTTCTTCCGATTGTAGTTTGAGTCAAGATAATCAAATGTATTATACTGTTTATACTATATATTATTATTGTTTAATTTGTGTAATGATATCTACATCATTGCGCCTACACAGATTAATGATTCAATATCATCATGATAACATTAAATATGTTATTACCATAAAACCACAATAAATATAATACATACCCATGTACCCTGATATTAATCAAAATGTACAAAAACTATTAATAAGTAATTACCATATATATATATACATACATATGTACAAATGTCACTAATCTTACAATAACATATTTTGATTATACCCATGTATTTATGCAAAATATGGAACAACAAGTTACAAAGATCAATACTATAAGTAGAACCCCCATTTTGATACTCAGATCAGTCTGTTCACATTAGCCAATACTGCCTCATATAGTTTTTATAGGTACGCACCGTCTTAATTCACTACACTTGTAAATTGCTTATTAACTTAATATACTTTTTTAAAATCTTATAATATCTTGTTGTAAAGTATTAAAATAAATTATATTCAACCAAAAATTGTACTTACATTATTTCAAGAAAACTAACATCATCAACACTCTCTTTTCGAATTATATCATTGTTCAAGTCAAGAAGCACCAACCAAGTAAGAAGTTATAATTATATATACTTACATAATTTCCATGGTAAAATCATCATCAACGATAAGTTTATTAAGACACGCAGACTCTTGTGTATCATAAATCATTATAGCCTTCGTTTATAAAATTATACTCACGATCCCAATCAATCGTAATAATTATATCCTTTAATTTATAATAAAAGATAGGATAAAGAAAGTCGACATTCAAAATCCCTTTAGTTATTATTTATTAAAATAGCTAACTATACTATCCCAGTTAATATATTATTATAAGGTGAAGTTTTATCAATAACAACGTATACGCTTATTTTTAAATCATCACATTTGTTTTCACATCAATCATTGTCTATTTTATTTTTATTATTATTATTCTTTAAAATTATTAGTTTCTTCAATACATCGCTGCAGATTTTCGCTGTTACATCCCAATTTTCTTTTGAGACTGTAGAATTCTATAATTGGAGATATTCCAACACGATTCCGTTCGACCAGCCAAATCCATCCTGGAAATCAATGTGTCCTAAGTTTTATTACGTGTTTATTTGGTTTTATAGAAATGACAAACATTAATCATTTAATATTTTTATTTATTTATTATCTATTCTCAGGGGTGAACCGACGGATGGTCATGGTGGGGGGGGGGTTACCTAACCTAACCTATTCTGTTAACTTAAGTTAATTACCTACTTATTTTATTTCTATACTATTGGCAAGTTTGTTATAAAAAAAAAGAAGAAATTATAATGGGTCAATTCAAAGTAATTAGGTACCTGCCTTAGTACAAAATACTTAAACATTCAGGTACATACAATATTTAAATTATTCTAAGCTGTGTCTATTGAAATACAATATTGTTTACTGTAATACCTACTGAAAAGTTAACTAGTAAGGAGATCGTAATTTATAGAATATTTTCATAATATTAAATAATTAGGTACTATATAGCATATTATTAATTTTATGTATTTAAGTTTATTTTAATTCTAAAATATGTTAAAATATTAAAAAAATTGAAATTTAAACTGATTATTATAATCATAAATAGATTTTTAAAGAATTAGATAGTTATTTTGTTTTATGATAAACGTAACTAAAACATACATAATAATAAAAATATAATATTATAACAGTTTATTTAACAAACCTAATATTATTTTTTAATCATTATCAAATTTGTTTTTTAAAATCATTGAATATTCTTATAAACTTATTGTGTTACATAAATATTATATTCTAATTGATGATGATAACATACAAAAGTATTTAAATATTTGCCCCCTGCAGGAGTATTCAGTATTTCTGTTTTGTTCAAATAGTCAAGAAGACGAGAACGATTGTGACGAAGTATTCGGTTTCGTTTTTTGCATAATAACCAGTCCATAGCGGTGATATATTTGTGGTGTAAAAATATTTTCGTTTAACAGTATTAATCATATAAATCCAAGCTTCGACCTCCTCATCCCACAGAACAGCTTTCACTGCGTCGTTCCATTGCAAAGAAATGTTTTGGTATTCCAATGTAGAAATCACTCAATATCTTTATATTCCAATAATCCAATACATCAATGCATTTAACTCTACCGAGACGATAGACTTAGTTTTTGTGTTTGTGATGTTTCTTGAAATCATATACAATGACATCAGTTATTGTATGCAACGTTTTTGACCACATCATAACCTAAAACAATACCTATTATCCGTTTACAATAGAGTACAATTACATTTTTTAAAGAAAATTAAATATAAAAAAAAAATAATAAAAATAATAGGTCTAAAATGGTAGGAAATATAATGGGGACTAGCCCCCCAAACTTGTTTCCTGATAAAATTTAGTAAAATATGGGTCTGGATATTTTTTCAAGTAGGTTGCTAAAAGTTTCCGAAAGGTAGCAAATAATACTGCAATATGAAATCAAGCATAACAATTTTCTGATATGTTTAAAAATTGTGGTGCTTACTCCTATACTATAAATCATAACTGAAACATGATATTAACTTCAACAAATTAACAACTTTTATGTTATCATGTGCTAATTTATAAATTATTACTTAAAACACTTATTGACTTGAGAATTAAAAATTGGTAATATTAAACTAAAGGTTGATTCTATCGAACTTTGTTTGTTCTTTAATATGAATAATATAAAATCTGCAATTTTGTTTTTGTAGTTTTTGTGGCATTGTGTCACTGTTAATAGTCGTTGGACACATCGTTCGGATGATTCTCTCGTCATCAACATCGCATCCGGTTGCTGCACGTTCAGAAGTACCCATTGAGGTTTGTGTGAGAGAACGCCACGGTCGTATAGTTGCATCACTCACAGACAAGCCAAACATTGTTTCCTAACCCTGACCTAACCTAACCCTATGGGCATTGCATCAGACCGGATCGACCACAGGGCCCACTGTACCATCCTGTTTCCCGAGTTGTACATAAAGTCCTATTCCTTTCCGTCGTCGTGGTGCGTTAATTATGTTGCCTATCCATCCCAACCAGGCCGTGCATGTAAATTTGCCAACAAACAAAATTATAGGAGCAACATTGATCTCGGGAATAACCGATTAGTCCTTGGGCTGTTCCGTCCGCTTTCTCTGGCGCCCACACTACCCATAATACAATATTTATGATTGACAAATGTTGTGTGGGCTTGTACTACAGTGTCTTGCTACTTCTTACACTGTGCCTGCGCTTGTAGCGGTGTTATATGCACAAATATTATTAGTTTCGCCTCAGCACATTTTAGCATTATTTGTCTGATAATAATTTACTTGTTTGCTAAACTAAATTTCTACGTGGCTTTCTGTTGAGTTCATTTAATCCACGAGGTTTACGTTAAAATCACAGTCACCATATTCTTGTGTGTGTCTGATACATTATAAGTATACCTTACAAACAGAAACAGCAAAAGAAGCACATACGGTACAAAAGCGGAGAACAAAAATCGTTTATTCGGAATTCAGGCACCTCCTGCCTTTTTAGGTGTGGTATAGGTAGATTAGGTATACGCACGCTGGTATCACCTTGCAGCTATTACCGTCTATACCAGCAGTGGCGGTGTTGGTAAGTTTTTACGAGTTCAATAATTGCGCCGAAATTACGTTTTTACCTGTAAGAAATCTATCAATCGCCGCGTATCAACTTTTTACATATTGATTCCTTCGGCAATCGACTCCGCTGAACTTTTGTGGATATTGATTCCGCCTAATATCAATCAATAATTAAAATCGTGCACAAAAAGAGAAAAAGTAGATTTTTTTAAAATTAAAACTGGTAATATTTATAATTGTAATAATGACCAATAACATTCTGACATTATAGACTTAAATGTTTTAGTATTTACAATAGTTCTTTATATTGTTGAAATATTAATAACTATAATGTAGCATTGTAGTTTTATGGGTACCTACTAACCAATACATAAGGCTTTGTTTAAAATTTAAGGTGTTTATTTAAAACGTTCTTTTGTGAAACCTAAGTCCAAATAACACAATTATTATGTCGTGTGACGTGAAGATGCTTGTGAGTGCAATGGGTGAACACGTCCACCAAGTGCCAACAGGCTGTTTCGGGTCTGGTTTTTAGGGGTCTCCTACTCTCCTACCTTCATCCTTGCCATTCGACCTATACGTATTGCACAAAGTCGTTATCTTTATTCTGCACGCTTAGTTGTGCAAAAGTCATATCGCCGTTTCCATGAAACGTCAATCATTCATTTTGATAGAATGTCCCTGTTTTTATTTATGTACGTTCTATATATGCCATTTCTCGTCATCTTATATATGATCGATGATTTGCATATATTATGTGGTCCTTTTAAAATATTACTCTCGAAATAACATGATTGTCGGTTGACCTCCCTCATCATATTAGTCGTGTAGCGTGTTAGGCGTGTATTCTTGTCATCAAGTTTAATAATAGGTCAGTTCACTCTAATTCTAAAACTAACGGATTTAAACGTGATCTGCTGAGCGTAAATTTGTTATGTTACGCACTTTTAAGACGCAGACAACAAATGGCCGTGTAGATAATCAATATCTCGAACTCATTTCTGTTTCCCACGAGTTTTAACATAACAAGATTTATACTATCTACACACTTACCGCTATATATAGCTTCAACTCGTCAAGTTAAGTTAATCTAAGAAGATGTAAGTAAAGTTAAGCTGAAAAACAACTAATATATTTTTTGGACGATTGGATTAAAAAATTAACATAGATGAAATTAATATAATTCAAAATGTAATAATGATTAGGGCCCAAATAATATGAGGCATAGCCGCAAAGAGTAGTTACAGAGAGTTTTCGGCCAATGGTCGACAAATTAACTATTTGAACTAATGAACTATTCCCCCAATAATTAAAAAATGGTCAAAATAGTATAATTATAACTGATACCTACAAATTATAGTACCTAGTTATATTAATATAATTTATAACTTTCCATTTTTAATATCCGATTTATATATCTAAATATTTTTTAATATTTATTCCTATTAGTAAATTTTAATTTTAATCATTCCAAGTAATATGTGTGTGTGTGTGTGTGTGTAATGTGTGTAATGGCGACAAGAACACTGCCTAATTAATATTTATAGGTACATATTAAATCCATATTATAATATACGAAATCGGAAATTGTTTATATGATTATACAATTTAAAATGTCTATGAACATACATTTTAATCACTATTATATTACATTTTTTATATCAATAAAAAATAATTATATATAAGAATATGTCCAATGTGATATAATACCCATCTAATATTTCACAACACAACAAAGTTATAAATAAATGGTTAGTATACAATAAATAATTTAACTAAATTTAAATAAATCTGTTAATTATTAGCTCGAAGTGAACACGTTAAATTTGTTAATAATACAACAGTTAAGTTAAAAATTAGTTACAAAAGAATTAGGTATTCCGAATGAATTAATGAATTTAACACTACTTACAAGATTTTGTAAACTAGTTTGGATCAAATGTATTATATAGTTATAATTAGGGCTGGGATTTATATGTAATAAAAAACCAAAAATATGTACATATATATGTAATTAAAATTGCCCAAATATGTAATATAAAATAAAAATTAGTACTAAGAAAAATTAAAAAAATACCAATGTTAAAGTTTTAAAAAAAATACAATTCTAAATAATGTTAGATTTATGTTTTGATGTTGAGATATGTTGAGTTATGAAATTTTTGAGTAGTTGAAACACTTATATCGCATGCATTGCAGTAAAGTACATTATTATCACTCGAAAATGTTTCGTTAGGAAAATCACGGATAACATTTGAAATTTTAGTTGAAATAGATCGAGCTACTTTAGGCATTATATACTAATTTTATTAAAGTCTTTAGTTTATAAATTATAATTATAACTCGAAATGTTAAGATGTTTTCACAACCATGCGAACACAAGAACTAATAGTCTGATAGGTACCGTTGTAAATTCATAAATATATTTTGTCAAATACTTGTATATAAATAAAGTATAATAACATATAAGAAACAGATAAGATAAACTAAAATCAAGTATTAATATTTATTTTAACCTACTTATTTCCTATATGCATTATACACTTACAATTTGCCGAATTCCGTTACCGAAATATAAATGTGAAATATTACTAAACCACTGAAATTGTCAAAATTTACGATGTATGTAAATAAAAACAAAAATGTACAAAGTATGTAAAAATATGTATTTATAAGAAATATGAAAAATATGTAAAATAAAATACATCTTATTTTATTGCAAATCACGTGAAACGAATTTATTATTTGCAATAATTAATTTATCGTGTTTCACTAAAAATATGTATTTACATACAAATCCCAGCCCTAGTTATAATTAAGTAATATGTATAAAGAGAGCCACAAAGGCTCGAATCAAATATATAATTATATGAAAGAAATAACGATAATATAATTTTATAGAACACATTTATTCAGAGCTATACATTAAAGGTGATTTGGGTAATGTCTGAAGTATCATAATGAGCATACCAGGTAAGTATTTTTTAAGAAAATAACAAAACAGAGATTTTTTTGAACTTAAATCAATATTTAATATATTTAATAGTAGGTACTAGGTAGGTATTGTGAATAATTTTCAATGTATAGATTTCATTCTACAGGTACCCAACTATAATTAATGTATTGTTATATATTATACTGTTATACACATTATCCGGCACACGCGTGGTATAGGTAGGTAGCAAAAAGCAAAATATTAACATAGGCTTATAAAACAAAAGCCTCCCTTCCCACCCGACCACGTTTTATGCATAGTTCTACAGTTTTTTAATCGTATTATTGTTTAAAATATGAATTATCATGGTCAGTGCGCTGCTGTTACAATTCTATGTAAAATTAAATTAATTAATTAAATCAATATTGCTCATATAATGAATGCATTTCTATTTTAAGTCATGGTTCAAATTCGATTTCAACAATAATGCAACCTAATAAATTGTTATTAGGATTTCGGAACACCATAAATTGTAATATTATACATTTGTATGAACACGTGCTACCATAGTTTTGTACCTACAATTTTTAATTATATTTA